>JAOTRH010093529.1:0-16388 GCA_034768845.1 Heliamphora exappendiculata
TCCGATGATTGATAATCAGCTGACAGAAACCACGTCCGATTTAGGTTGAGGAGTTCCCCCTCGTGTGCTTTGCTTATTGGTTCGATTATGCTAAACATGTACAGTGGATCTACGGTTCGGGCATATCAAAAGGTTAAGCGGCGCGGTTGCAAGAAAAATAGGATAATTAAATTGGGTTGTCAGTAACTTAATTTATTTATCGGGAATCCAAATCTTAAAGATGGGGAGAATTCAGTGCATTTGATAATTGAAAACTCCAGACATAATTTGAGTTAGGGCCGAGAGTTCAGTCAGGACCTTTAGTGGAATAAGTTCTGGTTCGTACGAGAAAAGATCTAACTCGGGGACAGAATTAGGGATATTTGATTTTGTCGTACGGTTAGTCCGAGTCCTATACTTTCTCGTGATCCCTCACACAGCCCACTATACGCATGGATATTTTTTTTTATTGATTTTGATTATTATTTAATTTAATTAGAATGCCAGTTTTGCCATCGGGGACATTCAGGGATTAAATTAAATAATGAAGGGCGATTTTGATTTTTGACACACCTAGGGATTACTCCTTAAGTGGCCGGCCCTAGGAGTTGATGGGTTTGTTTTTTTATCTTAAGTATATATATCTTCATATCCTTTTAGGAAAGAAAGAATATATACTTAATATAATATATTCTTATATATATCAAGAGGAGGTTTATATATATAAGAAGGAGAGAAAAAGAGAAACCCTAACCCTAGTTCTCCCCCATAGCCACCGCCCCCTCACTCTTTTTGGCAATTAATTTTGTATTTTTGAAGAGAAGTGTGTGAGAAGAAACCAATAGAGGGATAACTCTTCGATCGGAATCGGTGCCCACACACCGTGATCGTCATAGTGCGTCCGGGACATACATGGAAAGATTGCAAGGTTGTCTTCAACGTATTCAGAATTTTTTAAAACTTTTTGACAAGTTTCATAAAGGTATCATACTATTAAGATTAATATATTTATCATTTTTTAGAAAAAAACGCATACGTCATTTTTACGGTTACGACGTCGGTTCAAAATTTTTTTCGCTCCAACATCTTCCTCATAAAAATTCTACATTTTTATCCTTAAAATTATGCATATCATCCTGACAGATATCATGCCACAGTTAAGGAAAAGCAGTAAAAACAAAATTCTCCACTCGAAACACGCAGCCGAGGAGTCACGATAAAATGTAATTCTATGTACCGATTCTGCCACACCGACAAAGGTAACAGTTATAGACTCTCGTCCATTACTCTAGACCCATAGGCTTAGTAATGATAAGTTCTATACGGAGTTACGACAATAGCGCCATTCACGGAGGCACTCGACGCCATTCATGGAGGCAGCCGACAACCGCTTAATTTACGGGACCTAAGCCCGAGGGAGCTAAGCACCCACACCCTTAATTTACGGGGACTAACCCGAAGAAACTGAGTACCTACGCTGCGCACGTTTCTGGACTTGCACCAAGGACCAATGGAAGCCCAACTTAATATACCCACTGTCACGATACATCTATGAATAACATTTAAAATTCATCCGTAGCTCAATTACAAAAAATAGTAAAACAGTTTTACATCGATTGTATATAAAAAGGGATCCAATCCATCAACATGGAGATCTACAAGCATGTAACAACATAGTTTCACAAAAGTGATACTCAACCCCAAGGGTTAGCTCTAAACCTCCACAAATATGTTTTTCATAAAAATACCTCGTTTTCAAAGCTCCTTTTTAAAACCATGGATCTCAATACATCCAAATCATGTATAAAATTGAGAAAAGGCGTATAACCCACTTTTACCCATAAACCAAGATTTACAACATGTAAACAGCATTTCATGAATTTTTACCCGGTGAAAGCAAATATAATCACATAAATCCCCATTTTTAACAGCAGTAGGTCTAGAATCCTACCTCAAGGAACTCAAAGCTCGATGCCTCAAAATATAACCTTGTCGAAATGAGAATCCGTCTAGATGGATGTGAAGCTCACGTTGCCAACAGCAAGGATCTACTAGCCAACCACGAAAAACTAAGCCCCAGGCCACCTGAAAGCTAGAGAGAAGGTAGAGAAAAGAAAGAGAGAAAGAGATTTGCTTTGAAAAGATATTTTAGATCTCAAAAAGATATTTTGTTCTCTTTATAGCTTTTCGTGCCCAGAACCCATCGCTCGAGCATCCAAGCACCGCTCGAGCGGACCCCTTGGAGACATAGGCCCTGCCACACCACTGCTCGAACGCCCAAGCACCGATCGAGCTGACCCCGCTCCGAGCCACACTCTACCACCACCCCGCTAGAGCGCACGTCCACCGCTCGAGCTGTCACATCTCGGACCAACACTCTGCCACCAGCTCGCTCGACCGAGCTCCCCACCGCTCGAGCGGTCGTCGCTGGGAGAGAAAACTAAGAAAGGCAACCATAATAGAACCCCCGCATGCTTAACACGTATAACACCTATACAAACATGTTGTTCTACAACAGAAACATAAATCATACACCTACAGGTACATATGTGAAAAGAAACGCATCAACATATATATAAATATCTCAAAAAGAGACGGATCCGGGTCTCACATCCAAGATGCTCGAAAAGTGACCCTAAGGTTTTAGGCTCGAGTTAGAGAGAGAAGGGAAAGAGAGAAAATGAAAATAAAAGCCCCAACTTGTGACTTTAAAACTGATCTACCGACAGTCCGCTCGAGCGGTCTCCACTTACTCGAACCCTCTGCCATCTGTACGCTTGAGCGGGACCTAGGCCGCTCGAGTGGTCATCGCTGGAAAGAACCACGAATACAAGATGTCTATACAGATCAAATTATAAGCCAAACACTTCAAAATTCTACAAAAATAATCCTCAATAATTATCCTTATACAATACCAAGCATATAATTATTGTTATCAAGATAAAATTTCAATTCCTTTGCACACTTAAACCGATTTTCATCTCTCACATGAGGTCCCATAATAAGTTTTAATTAATTCTAAAAAAAAAGGACTGGATCTCTACAGTTCCTCGTCTCAACACTCAACACACTTAGGGTTAAGTCACTAAACACACTTTATTTCTCATATGTTTTACATTTGAGTCTAATTAATCCAAAAACCCCAACCAATCATCACATGATTTTCATATTTCATCAAACTCATACAATTTACATATGATTAGGTTACCATAACCTCCAATTTATCAAAAATCACATCAATTTCATCATTTGAGTTCTACAATCCAAAAGCCCCAATTTTGTTCAAGTTTTAACCCAACAAAAATCATAACTTCTCATTTTATAAATTAGAGGGTCTCAAGATTAAACTCAAGATTAAACATGCTTCGATATAAAACCCCAAACCTAGGGTTCCAAAAACTTACTTTTCATGCTTTTATATAAATACAAGAAAGTAAAAAGGAACCGAGCCTCACAAGCATTCTGAAAGACAAAAAACTACGCAAGGAGTTTTGGGCTGAAGTAATGTCCTATTCTATTTATTTAGTAAATCTTTGTCTAGCTAGACGTCTACAAGTCAAGACACCAGACGAGATTTGGAGTTCACACAAGCCAAGTGTGAGTGTATTGCAAGACTTATGATCAAATTACTGATACTTTTACTAAGTCGTGAAAGAATGATGTGTTTAATAGACTTAAGGTTATGCTTAATATGAAGAATGACGTGTTCAGCATACTTAAGACTATGCTTAATAGAAAGAGATTTGAAGAATCAAGTTTAAGGGGATGTTTAAATGCAAACTTGACATAAAAATAAATAAATAACTTAGTTGCATTAAATGGCCTAAATGAATTGGAAATACATTAATGTGCATTAATAACTTCCAAAGTTTGTGAAAATATTAGTGTCCTATACATACATATATTATTGGAGTATTCAAAGTGTGGACAAACTGTTGGTGTTCGCGCTGAAAATCGTTCTAGATTTAGTAATGTGATGCGAGCATGCATGGGAGGAATGCGTCCACTTGTATTTGAGTTTCATTGGTCTTGAATTTCAAGTAGGCCGAATTATGTATAGCCTAAAGCAATAATACTATAGAATTGAGATTTGCCTCATCAAAGAGGACTTTAAACAATTTTCAAGTGCCTTCTGAATTAAGATGAATGAAACTTATAGGACGAATGAACTGAAATTGAAACCGAAGTTGAAATGACTTTGTACTGAATTAAAATAAGCATAAATTAAAACAATGGCTAATGTTAGTTCATGAAAATTAAATCTAATCCTGCAAACTACAACGAAATAAAGATGAACTAATTGACTTGAACTAGAAATGGAAACATACGTGATTACAAGATAAGCAACTGAAAAACAAGCTTTGGGCTTTGCTATGTGATGGGTGTGTGTCCTTGCACTTTATTGTCCCAACTTTTTTTTTTATAGCTGATTTCATAACCAATGGTCTTGTTTATCTCCACTTTTTCTTCTAACGACTAATTCTTCCTTTAACTTATTCCCGAAGTAACACATATCACACATTCCTATTTCTTTGCAACCGGTTTCTCTAATCTATTTTCAAGTATTTAAAGCTCTTACCCATTGTCATGTGTCCTATCCCTATCCAATTTATCTTTAATGCACATGCTTGGAACTTTATCCATAAAAATTTCCCATTCATTTTAAATCCAACCACCACTTTTCAAGGGATGTAGTTGTGTTGTTCTGAAATTCAAATTTCGCCCAAACACAAACGAAGAAAAATAAGAGAGAGAGAGAGAGAGAGTTGTATTCCATTTAATTATGAGATATAAAGTTAAGTTTTCTAGTTGAGTCTTACTTGAACCACAACCAGTGATTTGCAAGCCATTTCTCCACTAATAATATCATGTGTAACCGAATTAGGAGTTCAAACAACTGTTATGAACCGACTAGTTCGCTTTGTAACAACCAGTTTTTAAATCCATTACTTCATCACTCCTATTTATATACCCAAGATTTAGACTTCATTTGTTTCAAAAGATGAAAATTAAAAGTCAATGAAAAAAAATTTCCAAGTCAATGGAAAATAAATTGATTTTGGTGGAAAACGTTTTCCATTTTTTTAGGACAAAAAACAATTTTCACCCTTACCAGCAGGGGTCTTCGGGTCGGGGGTTAGGGGTCAAGTGGTCTGTGGTCTGGGGGTTCGGGATCCTGGGAGTCTATAGTACTGAGACCTTGGGGGTTAGGGGTACCGAGGGTTTCGGGAGTCACGAGGGTCCGAGAGTTCTAGGGGCCCATGGATCTATGGTCACGGTGGTTCGAGATTCCGAGATCACGGTGGTACGAGGTCCCATAGTCCTGTGGGTCTGGGTGATCAGGGTCTCGGGCGACCGGGGATCCAAGGGTCCTAGGGGTCCGAGGTCTCTGAGGTTTGGGGGTTTAAGGAACTCGGGGTGTTGGGGGTCTCGAGGGTCCAGATGTCTGGGGGATTGGGGGTTCGAAGTCCCAAGGTCCCGTGAGTCCCGGTGATTGAGGTCTTGGGGGTTCGGAGGACCAGAGGTTCCACGGGTTTAGGGGTATGAGGTCTTGAGGTCCTGTGGGTATGGGTGATTCGGGTTTCTTGGATTGGGTTTTAGGGGTCCCAAGCGTTCTGGATCTTGAGGGTCCAAGGGGGTTCGAGGTCTTGGGGGTTCGGGGTCCCAGGGGTTCTGGGTGTCTAGGAGACTAGTGGTTCGAGGTCCCGGGAGTCCAAGGGTCTCGAGGGTTTAGGATCCCAGGTTCTAAGTTTCAGGAATCTTGGGGTTTAAGGTCTCGGGGGTCCTGAGGGTCCTGGGGGTCTTGGGGGTCCTTACGGTCCCAAGAGACCAGGGTCCATCCCGAGTGTCCGAGGGTTCTGAGGTCCTAGCGGTCTAGGTGTTCGAGGGTCTAGGCTCCCGAGGGTCCGAGATCCCGAGGTCCTGGGGTCTCGGGATATGGATTTGGGGTCCCATCGTCCCGAGGATTTGGAGTTCCCGATAATTGTCCAATTATTTCTCAAGTAAATTTTTTTTTTATATCTTATCTTGTTTTATAGGACGAGGGTAGTGTGATTGTTCAATTATTAAATTTTAAGAATTATGAATTATGAATTATGAAATATAAATAATTTTCTATGAAAACCAAATAACACAAAATATTCTCTGAAAAATATTTGAAATTACAACCAAATATATAAAAATAAGTCGTTTTTCAGAAAATATTTTACATATAAAACATTTGCTGTTAGAAAATATTTTCAACCGAAACAAACAGGGTCTTAAAAGTACAAATTTAGGAACGTGGGTGGTTACAAAACCATTACCTAACAGAATATTTGTCTGATGATGATGTTAAGATGAAAAAAGGGAGCCCAGTAGCATAATATGCAGGTAGGCAGAATATTGAAGTAGCATCGATTCCAAACTCAGGAGAATGAAGGAAAATATCCACATCCATGAGTACGTACACATATATATATACATAACTTAACAGCCAAATAAGCTTAATAAAATTATCATATCATATGCAAGTAATTAGTCATGAAGTCATTGTTTGTACAACAGTAGAGTTATTATCGTGTGACCTAAAAATTTTGAGTTCGAAATATAAAAATAGGTTTTTTGTGATCTGTCCCCCTTTTTTTAAGTCACAAATTAATGTTAGAGATCCATCCATATCTATAAATGTCTTTCTCAAGTAGAGTTTTAAATATCCGTCATTACGTTTCGTATCGACTGATACGTAATAAGATTTGGGAGCTTCGATATCGATATTTATTAATCGATTGATCGATATATGATTATATCACTCATAATAATATACATTCTGATGCAGTGATTTAAAACTCTGGTTTCAGCTCCCTTGATATTTCACAAAGGTTATTTATGGAATCTGAAGGTTGAAATTCCTTCCTACCACTATCCTGCAATTTGCTATTGCAAGCATAATCAGCTCCCAACTGCTTGGTGAATCCGAATCTGGGCCCACCCCAAATCTATGCTGTTGAGAAATGCAAATCTAATTGAAAATACCTGATATGGTACAAATGCATTACCCTGCTTACTTCCCATGAAACACAATGGGAATTCAAGTTGTTTCTGGGTTAATTGTATTTAAATTATTCCCACACTTCTAGAATTTAGAAAAATGCTCAAAAATATTATTCCACTATTAAAAAAAAATACTTTCGATTAAATTTTAAAATGATTTATTAAATCAATCTTTTTTACTTCGTATTGACTGCAGTGCAACCAAAATCATTTTACAAAAATATGTTAAAAACATTGTTTCAAAACAAAATTTTACAAGATGGCAATTTGAATTAAGTTCATTTGATTTTCAAATTAAATACATAAAAGGATCCTCCAATTAACTTTAATTGTGGTAATAATTTTATTTAAAAAGTTTTTTTTTGTGTCGCTTGTTTTAGTATATTTTTATATATTTTTAGTAGTTAAATTTAAATTGATCTCAAATTTGTCTTGTTGGCAATTTTTAGTTAGGAATTTGATGAGATTCAACTGCTTTAATGGGTTAATTTCTTCTTTTAAAAATAAGTTGTGTAACAATTAACCTTCGAGTTAAAAGGAGATTTTTATTTATTAACAAAAGAAATATATTTTATATCCACTACATAAATAAGAACACTTTTAGTTTTACAACTCTAACTCTAAGAAAGCAACATCAAAGCTCAAACACAATACAATTGACAATAAAATTAAAAACAAACATAACATAGCTACACCAAAACATCGCTCTACCAAACAAGACCACCACAGCTACACCCTGCTCAGCAACAACACCACAGCTATTGTTAAAAGGATAGTTGAGTATTGAGAATAAATATTATTTATTTATTATTTGAGAAAGTATCTCTAATATAAATAAGTTTATGAATTTTAATGCCAGTGTTCTTCGAATCAAACGCACCGTGCATCTATGGAGGCTAAAAGATTCCTACAAAGAGTGCATTATAAAAGTTGAAATGAAATTCTTATCCTTAATTTCACTCTCCAAATAAGAAATACAAAGTATCGAACTTTATAAAGTGGGAAATGTTCTCTTACAAAGCCATATGAAATACATCACATGAAACAGATGGAGGATCGAATCAGAAAAAGGGAAAACATAAAAAAAATAAAAAAATAACTCAACAGAACTACGGATTTAAATTAATTGTAATTATCTATATTTTTGTCCGATTTCGGTGTCGTCAGCCGACAAACCGAACTGGGTACATATCAGAATGCACCACCATTTTGAACATCTTATTAAAGGTAATTGCACTAAGGCATTGATGAGTGTTACTATTTGATGATGTCCGGTGGAAGTATGGTCCCATCTGATTACGCATCGAATTGCCGCGTGACCATGCAGCAGGGGAGATGTCCGGCAGCGTTAGGGAGGCGCACAGTAGCCTCCACCATGTTGCAAATTGATATATTGGGTTGCGTTAGTCTATTTTTGTGATGTGTAAATAATTCGTTAATTTGTTTTAATTCACCAACCCAATTCAACCTAACTCAACTCGTGCAGATTATGTGAGTGAAGGAGTTGAGTTGGGTTGATTGCGTTAAGTACAAAGAATAAAGAAGATAAATTGGTTGCGGATTATATTTTCTTAACTTCCATCAACTTAACCCGCCTAAAGTATATATATTAATTACTGTATTTTTACATGTGACGAATCTCAGCTTTCCACATATTTACATTTATATAAATTTCTTACAATTAATATGAAAGAAATTAGAACATTTACGATTTTAATTACTATTTTATATGTTGCGAATATTTTTTTTTCAATAAGTATGCAATATAAATATTATTATTATAAATATTTAATTATGTTATTATTATTATTGAATTACTACTACTATTTTTAGTTAGTATTTTGTTTCAACGTATTTAATATGATTTTTTTAAAAAAGTATAATATATTTTTATTTTTTAGAAACAAATTTTGAGAAAAAAATATATTAAGATTTTATAATTTTTTAACCTTCTATACAGTCTAAATTGCGAGTTGAAACTGCCAAAACAAATCACCAAACTCACAAATTTTGATGATCAATGGGTTAGTTGTGGGTTAAAAAACGATCATCAGCAAAAAAATGAGTTGGTTTAAAAAAAATTCTCCATTTGATCTAATTCAATTCGCACACACCTACAGTCTATTTGGAGTCAGAACCTTATGGCTATATGTTTGTTTTGAGAGTAAGAATTATGGGTATTTAGTATCCCCTTACGAATAATTCTAATATTGTGTATTCAATGCATTATTAATCTATCTTTTTTTATTCTTATGTTTAGTTATTTCATGAAACATGAAAAATTAAGAAGCAAGCATTATGCATAAAGGACAATAATAACCAATTTTAATCAAAATTCTTGCTATTGAAAATAATCATGAGAGTTCAATCTTACTAAATTCCAACTAGCCAAAATCAAGGCAAAACATGCTGGCGTGTAAAAATATTTTTTTAAGCTAAACATTCTGTTTAGACCCTAAAACCTCATAAGCCCCCAAGACCTCGGGACCCTCGGGCCCCCGAAACGCCTTGGACCCCAAAACCCTAGACCTCCCAGACCCCAAGACCCTAGACTCCTGGGACCCCAGAACCCTCAGCCCCGAGATCTCAAAACCCTCGAACCTAGGATACTTGGACCCCTGGGACCCCAAAGACCCTAGGACCCTCAGAGCCCCGCGACCATAGGACCTTAGACCCCTTGTACTTCTGGGATCCTAGAACTTTGGACCTCGGGATCTCGAATCCCTAGAGCCCGGGACTCTAAGACCCATGGGACCTTGGATACCCAGGACCCTAGGATCCCCGGGACCCCCAAGACCCCCAGGACCTCAGACCCCTGGGATCTCGAACGCCTAGGACCCTAAGACCCAAGACCCTTAGGACCCCGGGATCCTTGGACTCTTGGGACCTGGGATCCCTTGACCCCTAGGATCCCAGGACCTTAGACCACTAGGACTTTGGGACCTCAGAACACCAAGAACCCAAGACCCCGTAGTCTTGGAAACTCGGGAACCTCAGACCCCTAGGACCCCTAGACTCTTGGGACCCTCAAGACCTCTGAGACCCCAGACCACCGGACCCCTCAGGACCCTTAAGACCTCCGAGACCTTGGACCACCAAACCCCTCAGGACCCTGGAGCACCAGGATCCTGAGACCCATAGACCCCTAGGACCCTCAGACCTCTAGATATCTAGGACCTTGAGAACTCGAACCATCGGTAGATGTTTGAGA
The DNA here is from genome assembly GCA_034768845.1 of Heliamphora exappendiculata. Classification (NCBI taxonomy): domain Eukaryota; kingdom Viridiplantae; phylum Streptophyta; class Magnoliopsida; order Ericales; family Sarraceniaceae; genus Heliamphora; species Heliamphora exappendiculata. Next base: position 10,223 of record JAOTRH010093529.1, read on the forward strand.
TTAGGGCTGCCGAGCGTGGTAGATAGCTGAGAGCAAACGAAAATGGCTAAGACTGTTAATTTAAAATTTAAATACAAGGGTAAATAAGTAATTTTACATTTAGTCCAAGTAACTTGTTATCCTAAGATTATATATCAAACCCCCCTTGGGGCTGATTATCCCCCAATTTATAGAATTGGGAGTCACCCAAGATAATTAGTTGTATTTGGCCTAGCTTTTTTAATAGGTTTTTTTGGCCTTTTGTTTTTTTTTAATAAAAAAATAGATGTAAAAAGATGTAAAAAAAGTCAACTGAATATAATAGAAAGCCAAACAAGTGAGTTTTTTAAGTGATTTTTAAGCAAAATGTCAAAAAAAGTTAACCCAAATATAGACTTAGTCCCACCACTATTTTACTAAACAAGCATGTGATTAAAAAATTTCTTGAATTAATAATTTAATCCAATGGTCTAATCCCCCATGACTAGCATGACCTATACGTTTAAAATCGTAAATACAAATATGGTTTAGACCTACTTCAAAATGGGTTGGAAGGGCCATGTTCGATCCGAAATCCAACAAACATGACACTGCTTTGCAGCGACGTAGGGCTGTTTGTGGACAAATTCTCGGTTTTTTATTTTACAAAATTATTTTCTTAGTGGTAACTTTATATAGAAATGCCCTTTTTTCAATGCCACTTATTTTGGTATGTTTCTATAAGTCTTTGTTTGGTATTTCTAAAATTTAATTTTTTTTTAAAAAAATTAAAATTTTACGCTATAGTATTTAACATCTCTAAAAGTCTAATAAAAATTTTGCTATTTTTTAAAAAAAAATTTGTATACACCTCAAACACAGACTTTTATAATACAGATTTTTTTTAAAAAGTCTGTACACATCTCAAACATAGTCTAATAAAAATATTATAGAATATTAAATTATTTATAATACTCTCAATTAAAAAAGTTAATTTGACTCTAAAAAATGCCGTATACCAAGTACTATAGCTCAAAAGTAAAGAGTAAGATTATTTTAAAAATTTTAACAAAAAAAATTACTACCTTAAATAATATTTCCTAAACAATCTATTTTTTTTTCTTTTTTACCCCCTCAAAGAACCTCAACCTCTTAAAATTTAAACTTTTTATATATTTTAAACATAGGCTAGGTTTTGAGTTATCTTTTGCCATTTTTGGTATTTTTGTCATTAATTAGAGATTTGACGTGATATTCCATAAGAGGCATGGCCGGCCCTGATGGCAAGCCAACCAAGCCACCGTTTTGGGCTCAATTTTTTTTGTTAAAATTTAGGGCTCTATTTGGATTTAAATTTAATATAAATATGGTAAAAAAATGTTATATTATAATGATCTTAAATGGATCATAAGTGATAGTTACTATAATTTGTATGTCTTTGGTCAAGTTTAAGTCTTTTCTTTTTTTTTTTTTAGTTTTTTTTTTAAGTTGCAACAATCTCAATATTATTCTAAGCCATCAAGAATTTTAATTATTTAAAATGCTAAATAATATGAATAGAATAAAAAAAATCAAAAGTTACGATCAAAATATACTAATTAAGTCATAACTTTCTAATCCTAAATTGTTAATTCTTATTTTACCAATTGTAATCAAAAACAAAATATTGAATAAAAATATTATTTTATTCTTAGAAACTTATAATATATAAGTTAAAAACTTGATAAACAAGTGGTTTATGCTGTATTTAAATTTTTTTGTAAATTTAATTTTGTTAAAATATGACAACAAATATATTTAGCCTATTTAAATTTTTATAATTAATTTTAAAATTTATTGAGATTCCATATCTCAAACTCGCTTCGATCCCCGAGATGTTCAAGTCATCCCTAATAAGAGGTTGATCTCTTTATGAATAAGTGTCAAGCTTTAGGGCTTAGGAAGCTTATGATTTTGATTAATAAAATATTTTGTGAGAGAGACTTTCTTATTTAGTTCGTGGTTAATCACTGTATAATTGTCATTCAATATACGTTTGCCTAGATCACACCTTGATATGAGACTTGCTTGGATCACACCACAATCGATATGAGGCCCCCAAGTAGGATTCCAAATATTAGCATCATAAACCGACTCAAGAGAGACGGACGAGGGTGGATGCCACCCTATGTTTCGAAAAAGTTTTATAAATTGTAACTTTTAAATTAAAATTTTACATTTATTTTTATTAGCCATTACATATCGTACTAGTCGATAAATAATAAAATTTTTGGACCTTGACAATATTGATAGTTATCGATATATTAATCGATATGTTATCTAATATTGGCCGATAAATAACAGTATTACTAATACCAATACATATTCTAATACTATAATTTAGAACCGTGTCCCAAGTGACATGAGCATTGCACTAATAACATTTTTGTGTGGGTAAAGCTCTCCATATCAGTTGCCACTAAGGAAAAACAGTGGAACCCATCTGAAATAATTAATCTCCGATTGATTCCACCAAGAACCCACATCACCTGTGTGTATATATATATATATATATATATTCTATTACTATTATAAAAGCCATTATCTCATTTGGTGCATGTATATTTAAAAGTGAAGCTTGTCACATTTTATTTTTTTAAAAACACCCATAATTTCTAACTATTCTCATATTACAATCATTTTAACCATTTAGGATAAATTTGTAAAAATAATAGTAGTTATCTTTCAACTACTTTTATAATTTTTCATTCGTTCTCTATTTTATTCACACGGATAGCGTGTGCACCCACTCTATAGTATATATATATATATGTCGATACATATAAAAATTTTAGACTTTCGATATCAATATTTAGTAATGTATTGATCAATACTCCCTGGTATCAGTCGATACATAATCATATCATGGATACCGATATAAGTACTAATCTCGCAATTTATAACTCAAATATATACACATATAACCAATAGGAATATTCAGATTTGATGCATGGCTAGTGCCGAGAGTCATGTGGGAGAGTGAGATTCTCAAAACAAATTAGGTGATATTCATAAAATACCATACTGGCGATGTCACGTGATATTTTTAGTAAACAAATGATCGCAACCTGTACTATGTGGATTATCCCTTGTCTCCTAACCACCAAATAAAAATGAATCATTATGTTTCTATTCTAAAATTTGTTGATGTCATGACGTGGTACTCTCGACTTATAAATTAATACAAGCTATACTGCGTGGGTTATCCTTATCTTTGAACTACAAAACAAAAGTAAATTATGTTCCTACTATAAAATTTGTCGGCACGATATTAAGTAGAAATACCACATAAAATTGCCACAAGATACTTTGAGAGCACCGAATAATGACTCGATTCTCACAAGCTCAAGTGGAAACTCGTTCAAGTACTAAACTGCATGAATGGATAGAGGGTCCCCAATCCCAATTGTGCTATAAATATGTGGTTGTATTGCCGTCTATCCCTTAGGAAAAACACAAGAAACTTTGAAGTGTTCTTCCTCGGTTCTCCTAGCTTAATTACTTCTCATCTTTCCGGACTCCTAGCTAGCTCCTTTCTTAGCTAAGCCAAAAGAAAAAAATGCAGGGGAAAGGGTGTTTTAGCCGTTTCTTAGACAGTGCAAAGCCGTACATAGCCATGATCTCCTTGCAGTTTGGCTATGCAGGCATGAACATCATCACCAAAGTTTCCCTCAACAGAGGAATGAGCCATTACGTGCTCGTCGTCTACAGACATGCCTTTGCCACTGCAGTTATTGCTCCTTTTGCTCTTGTTCTTGAGAGGTAAGTCAAAACCTTGAAACACACATTCTAGAGTACTACTGCTATTTTGTTCGAAGGCTCCGTAAATAATAATCGCTCTCTTGCCGGTTCAAACCGTTGAGCTTATTATACATATGACACTAAAGCTCAAAATTTGATCAGTGCATAAATATTGTTCACCAATCTTTGTCACTTGAGTGTACAAATTTATTTTTCACATTCCACGATTATTTTGATTAATTCGCGTCTTTTGTGTTGCAGGAAAGTGAGGCCGAAGATTACATTTACCATTTTTATACAGTTATTTGTGTTGGGTCTTCTTGGGTGAGTATTTTGCCTCTTAACTAAGCTTCCAAATCTTGGAAAGACTAAAAATGAAGTCATTGAACCGAAAAGAGCTAATTTTTCTTCATTTTTTTTTTAATAATTTAAATCAATTTATACACACTTCGACTAAATTTTCTCAATGTCTTTCCAATTTTACAGGCCTGTTATTGATCAAAATTTCTATTATGCGGGATTAAAGTTCACTTCTCCCACCTTCTCATGCGCCATGAGTAATATGCTCCCGGCAATGACATTCGTCATGGCTGTCATCTGCAGGTTTCTAAACCACTCCTTTCTTTTTGCCCGTTTAGGAGAATTTTGAGTTTTCTGGCTGATTTTCTCTTTTGATTTTTTTTTTTCATCTTTAAGCTAAATTTGTTTATATTTTTGGGTCGTCTTAATGAGACAAATTCAAAAAGTAAATTTATTTTTAAAAAAAGACAAAAAGAAGTTAACTAAATACAAAAATAACAACATAAAATTTGTTTTAGTAGCTTATATTTATATTTTCTGAAGGATTTTTATATTCTTGTAATTTTTTTTTTACTTCTTTGGCTCATTCGGATGAGAGGGGTTAAAAATGTATAATAAATTAATCAAAAAAAAAACAATTAGTAAATACATAAATAAGTAAAAAATAAATATGAAAATAAGACACTATCCGAAAAGATGTTTGAATACATAAACAGTTTGACTCATTTTTATCCTTCTTAGACTTATTTATTTTCTGATCAAAGTTTTTTTATTTTCTTGATTCAAGTTTACTAAAAAATAAAAATAAAACTACTTTAAATAAATAAATAAAAAGTTATATATTTAATCTTCCAAATTGGCCTATATGTAGTTATGTAGGTATATTTGGTTTGTGGTAACAACTTAAATTGAGTTATACTGTATGCACATTTACTAAACAAAAATTTGGACACATTACTTTTATATGGAGTGAATTCTACAAAAATGTGAGGTCCATCTCATATCAGTGAAGTGTATTTAAATGTGCGTACCTAATATTTTTAATCTAAATTGAGCTATTTGTTGGATTTTGGTGAAAAGGATGGAGAAAGTAGACATGAAGAAGTTGAGATGCCAAGCAAAGGTGGTGGGAACAATAGTGACAGTGGGTGGGGCCATGTTGATGACACTGTACAAGGGTCGGGTCATTAACTTCGTGTGGTCCGACCACATCCGTCCTGGTGGATCCGACGTCGCTAATCAAACCACGGCGGCGGCTGACAAGGACTGGGTTAAGGGTTCCATTCTTCTTATCATTGCTACCCTTGCCTGGGCTTCTTTCTTCATTATTCAGGTAATTACAAAAAAGAAATTCCCAATTAAATCAAATTAACTTCTTGGTTTAATTAATTGAGATTGCCTATGTGAATTGTTTTATGACATTATGCTATGTTAAATATCATATTTTCAGTTGTTTTAATAATTTTAGATTTTTTTTAATATAACATCTCATTTCAATTTAGGTCTATTTCTCTGTCTAATATTTTACTTATTGTCATTTTGTTACTTTTTTTTACTACGGCATTAATTGATTTACGTTGTATATGTCCAGACCATTTTAATTTATCTTTTCTCAACTTATCCTAATTAATTGGAGACACTCATACTATTCCTCAAAATAAAATAATTTTTTATTTTAGAAATATTTTTTCACCAACTAAAATCTTTTTACTTTTAAATTTTACTAATTATGAGTAGTTGAAAAAGTTAAAATCTTTAATCAAAATATGGAAAAGAATAAAAAGGCAAATAAATTATAAAAATAGCCAAGTTTTTCAATGAAACCAAACAGAACTTATAGCTTTTTCCTCTATTTTGTATTTTTGTTCAAAAGAATTGTTCACGTTTATTTACATTTGTTTTTATTTTTCATGCACAGTCAATTACTCTGAGAAGGTATTCGGCTCACCTCTCTCTCACAGCCCTTGTGTGCTTTCTGGGCACTTTACAATCCATTGCTGTCACCTTTGTAATGGAACACAAATCCTCTGTTTGGACCATTGGGTGGGACATGAACCTTCTAGCTGCTGCCTATGCTGTAAGTGTCCTCTCTCTCTCTCTCTCTCTCTCTCTCTCTCTCTCTCTCTCT
>JAOTRH010093540.1:2305-16385 GCA_034768845.1 Heliamphora exappendiculata
ATGCGTTCACCTCATCCCATCCACTAACCGAGCCGGCCCTTCTGAGGTGGGGCCACTTCTCTGTCTCGGACTGCATAAGTCCGATCGCTTTCTCAATGGCTGCGCCGAGTTCAGCATCGTCCGACGACGCAGCCGACAACTCCATCAAACGGTGGTGAAACTTTCCAACGAGCGTGGCTCGCGTGGGTATCTGCTCTGGAAGAGGTTCGTCAAAATCTGCAGTATCAACTAGTCCCTTCAACTGACACTGTTGAAGGGAAATCCAACGCGAAAGCGTGAGTTGCGCAAGTTTTGTCAGATTGCGGAGGTGCGGAACTCGCTGCATGGGTGGCTGTCACCGTGCTGGTCGGGCCCTTTGCAGCGCCGTAACTGGTTGCCGCTCAAAATCAAACACATTCATTACGCTCATAGACGGAACGCGGATCTCTTGACGTGCTGAATCGAGTTCTTTCTGAAATGATCGATGCTGAGTGTTCACGAGTGGGTGTGCTAGCATGATTCCATGTGCTTTGTCGCACACGAAGGCATTGCCAATCGATGTAGGGGCTAACGTCCATCGCGCGCCTGTTAGTTGCTCAAGTTGCGGCTGAAAGACCTGGGTTACGTAGCATCGCCACCACGGTGAATTCAGGTCGAAGGATTCCCGTCGCCCGAGTAGCGCCTCCACCATGTCTAGCCCGAGTCTCCAATCGAGATTTTGATGGTTCATTCGATTTCCGTAGTGGCGAAGACAGTGCTGACAACTCGTCCGGCAGCCTCGTGCGTGACCCTCCGTCTGAAAGAAACCGCCTAGCCGATCTAATGCACTGTTTAGGAGGGCCGAGAATTTTTCATGCGAGCGATAGGCTGAGGCGTAACCCGCTCCATTATCCAAGTTGTCACTGACGAATAGGGCCCAGCTGCCGAGTGCGCTGCCGGCGGAATCCTTCGCGGATACAAATCGCTTACCTACGGCGATTTCGCTTGGATCGATGTCTTGTGTAAGTGTGATACTCTTGCCAACAATCTCCGCTAGTGACTCCCATGCGGATTTCACTGCCGCGTCCATGAAGCCGACCGCGACGCCAAGTCGAGTCGTTTCTGGAAATGGTTTGGAGTTTGTTGCTAGCAGTACGTCAGTAACCAGTTCTGTGTACAGGCAAACAGGTTGCGTGACGGCTGTAGGGGGCATAGCCGTCCAAGCAGTCGTTTTGATGCTTGTGAGGCCCTGCTCAATGAATACACCGGGCATCACGCTCCTTGTTGTAATCTTTCCGAAAACGTATCCAGCACCGTTGTTCGTGTTCGTCCGCACGACTCGCCCTTGAAAGCCGGTCACTTTGAAGCGGTGTGCGTACTGCCATGTCGAGTCCAGCGATTCACCGCTTACCGGGATCGCGTGGGATGCGATAACGATGGGCTTCGGTTCCATGTAGCCGTTATAGAAGCTGCTACGATCATCTACGTCGGCAACATATGCATCAGGCCGCCACCCGATAAACGATTGGACGTCAGGTGTGGAACTGCCACATTCAGAGCAAGTATCAATAGCTTGCAGTGATATGGCCCCGCACTGTCGACATGTCATAATTGATGATCCGCTGGGCTCTACGAATCGTATTCGCCGTCCTCCAAATGAGTCCGTTGGGGATTTGGGCCACGCTACTCCCACACTGCGGAGCGTTATCTTGTCCTTGATGATCTGGTGGTCAGGTGCGAATTCGGAGAGTGCCACGTCCTCTGAGCGGTCAATGACACCCGCACGTATCGGCCACCGCTTATTGTTTTCGCCGGCATTTGGATCCTTATGAATAAAGTTTACGTTGCGTACTGGAAGCCCAAACAGCGGAAGCAGTCCTTCTTCCGCGAGTGCGGCTGTGAACGAGTATGATGATCCGTACTTCTCGACCAGTGAATCGAGCCGCTCCAGGATAGACTTAAAACGAGCGTCCACCCTCGCGACTGCGTTGCGTATGTCTTGGGGCGCGAGGTCAGGCCGAAGGCGACTCAACATGCCGCGCAATTGTCCTTCAGCGTGACGAAATGCCGCTACCACCCGTTCCTTTCGCTGCGCTACACCATCGATGGTTCCGAACTCCCCGTTATTGGAGTCGCCGTCGGGTCGATCTTCCAGGAGTGCGGCGTGCAACGTGGTGTCACCTTTGCCTGCGAAGTAGATGCCGTACCTCAGCAGCACTCTATCGAGGATAGTTGCATTGCTCATGTCGAGCCTGGGCGATGGAGTTTTCCACCCAACCATTAGTAGCTGGTTTGCGAAATAGAACTCATCGTGCTTCTGCCCCTTGCAGAAGGTCATCGACACGGACAGCTTGTCTAGGCGACGTCCGGCCCTACCGACGCGTTGCTGATAGTTGAATCTCTTTGGTGGCATGTTTGCCAGATAAACGGCCTTCAGGCCGCCGATATCTATGCCGGCCTCCATTGTGGTCGTCACGCTAAGAGCATCTATTCCGTAATACTTCTCCAGATCAGGCAACCGCAGCGGCTTTTGTGCCAAGCTGCCGACGAATTTGCCCTGAAAGGCTAGCTGCCGGAGTCGTTGATCTGACTTGTCTGTGTGGCCTATAAGTTCTTCCGTTCGCAACGGGTATCTGTGTCTGCCAAGACGAGATAGAGATCTATAGTAGTTTGGCAGATGCAGGAGTTCGTCTATCGAACGTGCGTGCAGTGCCCCACTACATCCCACTTTCGACTGGTCGGTGTTGTAGCGAACCTTCCTGCACCGCCCATCCGCGGAGAAAAGGTGGACGGCACCGCAGCGTTCACACCGCCAGTACTCACGCCCTCGCGGATGCAGGAATAGCCCAAGACGGCGCACGCGGAAGAACTCATCTGTCGCGCCGAGGGCGGAAAGAGTGGAGCCGACTTGCTGGCTCAGGTCAGCTGTTGACAATCCGTTCCAGAGGCCAAACGCATTCTGTGCAAGCCATGTTGCAAAGTACTGCTTGAGCTTCCGGTCCGCGAAGCCGTCACATTCTTGGTCACGTGTCAGATAGTGTCTAGAAAGAAACCTCAGAACAACATCTAGCATGGAAACCTGCTGCGCGCTCAGGGTTGAGGCTGCCGAGTGATTCCTGTCGAAGGTTATCCAGCCATAACCAAGGGATTCAAAGTCTCTGCCACTCGCGCCCGTCACAACCTCGCGGATGTTTCGCGCCAAGCGATCATCGAAATTCGACCTTGCGATATCCCGCTCCTTCATGACCTCAGGTGCTTGGCTCCGCGGTTCAAGCACAAATGCATCCTGCCACTCGTAGTCTTTCCAGCTATATATGCCTCCCGGATTCATGCCGAGTTCGACAAGATCGCGGCGTACATACGTCGCTATCGAGGAGTCTTCACCGAAGAGTCGTGCGAGAGGTCTTTGCGTTGCTGCAACAAGTGCTTTTGCTCGCTGTATCGGTTCTTGATCATAGAGCGGATCGAAGTCTCCGCGGAAGAAGCTCTTCAGCAATTGAAATGCCGCAGGGTCGATCGCACGGTATGAGTGGTTGCTTAGAGCCTCCCAGTTACCCGTCTGTTTGGCGTTCTTAAGTGACGCAATCAGTGACACGATGTGAGGGTCGGGGGTCGCCGCTTCGTCTAATCGCCCTTCCGTGAGCGCGCGAATGGTGTCGAGATAATGACTCAATTCCAGATCCGCGGCGACCGTTGCAGCATCGCGACGGCTATCACTAAAGATCACTATCTTTGCCTGCTGTGCGTCTGTGCGTCCTTCGCGCAGGCTGCCGACAAGTTGCTCAATCGCGATCTGCGAGAATTTGTTGTAACCGGTTCCCATCGTGCGGATCGGCGAAGTTACAATGGGCCGTCTAGACCAGTCCGCGTCGCACGCCGCGCATGACGTTGGTGCGGCATAGCGCCTCTTGCGTGAATCCCACGGTAACTCCGCGACTCGAGTTCTTATGCGCCCCGATCCGGGCCGAGAAAATATCTCTCCGGTAAAGCCGTTGAGATACCGATCTCTCCATAGGACTTCGTCATAGGTGACGCTCTCACGAGCGATGTGAATGAGGAGCCCGTCAGGCCACGAATTCGTGTCAGTTGTGCTGTCGTTGGAAATGAATAGCTGCATCCGCAAAACATTCTTGTATCCAAAGTAGTAGAGTTCGCCGCACTCTTGGCAATAGTGGACATCGAGGGCAAGGGCTCCCGAGCGTGAGCAGACCTGCTGTGCCGCGTCGTAGAGGACGGGTGCCCCCAAAGTGCCAGTGGATGTGTCCATTGCGCGTCTCACTCCGTCTAGATTTCGGATAAACACGTGCATTCTTGTTTTCGCTTTCCACTTGGCCGTGCATTCCCAATCGCCCATAATGCAGTCCATGTATCCTGTCGCCGCTTGATTGTCACCGTTGAAAAGTAGCTCGGCGATCGAATTCATAGAGAGAGGGCAACTCATCAGGTCGTCGCGGTCGAGGTGTGCCTCCTTCGCCATTCCGCTGGCTATAAGCAATGCATCATGTAGTCCTGCGCGATCGAAAATGACACCGGGGTCTGATTCGCTCAGATTCAACTTTGTAGCCATGGTCTTCGCGAGCGATGCCACCCGATCAGTCGTAATTGGCTGCCCGGAGAGGGCAGCGAAGTCGGAGCGAAACATCTGGAGTGTCTTTAAGGCCGAAGAAATTGGCGGAACATGCGGTCCATCAAGTACGGTGAAGGGCTTTCTACCTGTATCCGCGCCGAAGAAGTCGCTTAAGAATTGCTGTCCATCTTCCGGCGATAGCGACGCGGATGTCGCGATGATCTGCAGTTGTGGATGATTCGGAGAGAGACCTATACGATCCAGAAAGGCACGCACCGTGTAGGAAATCTCTGTGCCCGCGGTGCCTCGATATGAATGCAGCTCATCAATGACCAAGAAGAAGCGATTATGTTGGCTCTCGGACAGCCACTTGCGAGTCTTGTCGAATATCTGTTGCTCACGTTCTCGCAGGAGCATGATTGACAACATGCTGTAGTTGGTAATCAATATGTCGGGGGGAGAGTCTTGCATGTCCCATCTCGTCAGGAGTTCCGATCCCTCTAGCGTTTGGAGCGATGGATCCGTTGGTCCACGGGAGTGTCGCGCGGTCTCCTTGATGATCCTTAACGCTTCCGCACAATCCGGTACGCTCCAGCGGGAGGGAGCCCCACGCCCCGGCGTTGATCCGCTGTACTGTCCAAAGAAAATCCTTTCGCCTCCGAGAGCTGATGCATACAGTTCCTCAAATGCAGTGGAGTTCAGGAGCGCACGCAGTCCGTCCACTTGATCCTGAACGAGGGCATTTAGGGGATAAATGAACATCGCGCGGATTGCGGCTGTTCGATTGGTAAGGCGTCGCTTTGGTACAAAGTTCGGTGGCGTTTCGTTCCACCAGTTCAAATCGATCGTCGCAGGTCCACGCCACGGTTGCCTTTCCTTCGTGCCAAGAGCTTCGCCGAGAATGCTGAGAATGACTGGGATCTGAAAGCAAAAGCTCTTTCCGGATCCAGTGCCAGTCGTGACGATGATGTGATTTTCTCGGCCGATTGCCGTGCGAATCGCCTCCTCTTGGTGAACGTACAACTCTTGAGATTTAATAGGCGGAAAGGTCTCGAGAACGTTCGCAAGCAGTGATTGATCCGCAGCGTTCAACTGCGAAAGCTCTGCAATGGAGATAATGTCGGCAGTTGTCGCTTGAGAGGTCGCATATCTCGGACTTGGTTCGAAAAGAGGCTCGCGAAATACAGGTCCCTTGTCCACGTCGGTGACCAGGCGCTCCCGGGCCTCGTTAAATGCGCGATCATTTGACCAATACGCTGTAGCGATGTAATCGCGCACTCGTTCACGAAGCTGACTGAACAGACCAAGAAGACCTGCGCTCATTCCCGCTCTCCTGCTTGTTCTAAATATCTACTCACTCCACGAATTGTGTCGGAGTCAACTTGGTTGAAAATGACTTTAGGTCCGACACACAACGAGCTCGCTCCCGCGAATAGGCTCCTATACATCAAGGTCGGCAAGCGAATAGACCTTCCTATGCGGACGGTATCGTGATCGACATGCAGAATGTTTGAGGGTTTCCATGGCAATAGGAAGTAGGCAGCTATAAACGCCCATTCCGGTTGAACGACCTTGATCCGGATTCCCAGGTCAGGATGCTGAACAAAGTAGGAGATTCCCGAGTAGGTCTTGTGAACTCGGAGAAGTTGCGGTCGTTCTGCGACTTGATCGGTTGCTGGCTCCCACGCTTCCTTTTCCGTGCAGAACGCCTCCACTGCTCCTTCAAAGTTGTCGAGATAGGGCACGGTCTGGGCGACTTCTCGCTCAATGGCCCTAAAGGGCGGCACGAGCCTATCAAAGGGCGTCGTAAACACTGCAGAGCTCGGTGGTTGGCCGCCGGGCTGCGCCGGTAGTCCGAATAGAATGGACATTCCGCTCGAATCAGTTACCAGAGGCGTGGCCCAATGGCCATTGCTTCGGAACCACTGGGGAGACAACCCTATCTCCTTTGGCTTTATTGAGTTGACCCTAATGTCACCGTCGTGCGCGACCCACCACTGGATACGCCCACTCACCGTGCTGACTTCGCAAAGGCCGCATACTTGCGCCGCTAGCAGAACCGATGATGAAAAGTACTGTCTGGCCGCAAGATCGCGACCAAACGCAAGTTCGCACGCTCGATTAAACGAAAAAAAATCTCCGCGCTTGAAATAGCGAAGGACTGCTGAGAGTCGCAGTTGAGGCCACTGGTCTGCAGAATCATTCACAATCTACAGCCCGCAATGCTTCTCTTAGGATCCTCTCAGCGGACGGCCCCCGCGCACACAATGTCCATGGGATGAGGGTCGCTTCCTGCGCGATTTTTCTCGCGACTTGCCGTCCTAGCAACGGACGAAGCCCCTCATCCAGGGTCACGAATCTCTCAGCAACTCTGGTTGTGAGCGCAATACCACGATTTCCAATATAGCGGCGAAGCTGCGTTTCGCTGGTTACGTTGATCACTCTCAAGAATCTCAGAAGCTCCACTGACGATTGAGGTATGTCCTTAAGGAGGGGCATCGCAGAGTCATCGAAGGACGACAAATCTTCAATGTATGGAGTGTCGTGCACCGCATACGTCGCGATCTCAAGAATGCGCGGGCTTATATTCGTGAGTTCACCGCAGGAAGGCACGAGCACGATCCGGTTTGTGCATGTCTCTGGGAGGTTTGATAGCCACGCAAGGAGAGCTGGTACGAGGTACGCCTCCTGCAAGGCAACATCGAAGTCTTCCAGGACGAGGAGACGCGGTTGCCCGGAGTCTTCCGTGACAAATGCGAGGTCCTCCTTCCAATCGGCGTCTGAAAGCCACAACGGTGAGGTTGCGATCGTGCGAGAAATGCCACCCGCGACGGAAGTGAACAGCTTGGTAATTAATGTAGGTTTGCTCGCGAGAACAATGCGCGATCGTCGGATGATCTCCAGCATAATGCGCCGAGCTACAAAGCTGTTCGGCAAGCCCGCGTCACAGATTGCTTCCCGCCACTTCTCAATAGCCTGCTGCGTCGTTACCAATGGTCCTCGCGACTCGCCAGGTAAAGTCGTGGGTCTATGCTCCTCACGGCTCTCTGTTCTTTCATCTACCCGACCTCTGAGTTCCTTCAATTGCCGTCCTAGGTTCTCCACGCGGGTCCGCAGGGATTCAACTGTGGCGAAAATAGTGTGATTGAGATTCGAGTCGTTAGAAGGCCTAAGCGCTGGAGTGAGTGGCGCGATTACTTCCGTCTTAGGAGGAAACTGTCTGTCACTGATTATTTTGGAGAGCCGCTCGCCTATATTGTCCTGCATGGCCTTGACGGCAGTCTTAACGGACTCAAGTTCTCGGCCGTGTTGGTCGACGCGCCGCTGCATCTCTGCTTTTGCGGACGAGAGGGATGTCAGTACTTCCCTTTGGGCAGAACGCACGCTGATCTCGATCATTCGGCGTGCGGCGTTCGCTTCAAGGGGTCCGCAAGCAAGAATCCCTTCGATTGATTCCGTCCTCTCAAACCCCCACAACTCGTATAGTGTTCGAGTCTGATCGAGTGTTGCCTGATACAAGGGCAAGCACCTGACTATACTGCGTAGCACTTGGTCGGTAGGCGATCCTGTCCCGCCCTCAAACTTCTCGTTCTTAAGGAGTTCGGTCAGCTCGGGCATGCTTTCCTGTATGTATAAGCGAGCTGATCTTTCATAGAGTGGCCAAATTTGTGGCCAATCTGCATTGGGCGTACCGTCCGTATGCGACTTGGCCGCCGCGAGTGCGCGAGCAATTACTTTTTTGATCGCGTCGGGGTGTCCGTCCCGAAATCCCCTAATCTTAAATCTTCTTTGACTGCGCCCCCAAAACTCATGATCACGGATCGACGGACCTTTCTCGGCAAGCACTTTAGTATGCGCGCTATCTCTGTCGGCAAGCGCGCGACCGATTCGGTCCTTCTCGGCTTCCGAAAAGTCGAGCGCCATGACTTCCTCGAAGAGGGTCACGCTGCGTTGGCGCGGCGCGGGCCCTATCATAGGTGCGCTGCGCACCGGCGCAATAACGGGCGTGCTACCGACCTTTTTGTTCTGTGCATCCTTGATGCTTTCCTGAACGCGGCCAAGGCGTGAAATTCGCGCGGTGACCCGTGCGTGCTGTGATCCTATTCTCTCTGTTTAGGGTGAGATTCAAGCACCTGCCGTCTTTCCAAGCACATTCAGCTGTTGCTAGTTACAAGCTACATTCACTCTGCATGTCTCTCTTCACAGTGCCTCGGTGTTTTCAAGTGCGAGTTTATCTAGCCGCCTCACTTGAAAATCTTCCAACCGAGGCGCTGTCGGGCCTCCTTGTTGGTACGGTCTGATTTGCCATTTCAATTCGGCTAAGCCGGATCAATAGCGATTCCAGGCGGCTGCATTCTGGCCTAATATCGGTGCTGCAACTACGTTGCGTCGCCGTGCCAATCGCAGGCGATGAGGCACGTGACTCCTTGTGCAGCAAGCTAGCGAGCCTCCGAAGCTGACGCGGGTGACGAATGTTTTGCAGTGCGATTCGAGGGGGGCTGCTGCGGAGATGGTCCTTTTCCGGTTCCAGGGTGTGGCCTGTGTTTCCCGATGAGATTTAGGTAACTCGGGTGAACAGGTCGAATGGGTTCCGGCGGCGGACGCCGCCTTCGGCGCCCGGGCACGAATGACGCTTGAGTCGGTGCGGATGGGTCTGACAAGAGTTGCCGCCGAATCTCAAGGCCGATGACTTCCGCGATCCCTGGAGGCACGGCGTTGCCAATCTGGCGTTGCACAGCTCGCCTGTTTCCCACGATTTGGTAACTGTCGGGGAATGTCTGAAGGCGGCACAGTTCGCGATCTGATAGTAGGCGATTGCGCCAATGAAATGGGCCCGCAGCCGGTCCCGGGGACGCAGAAATTGTCCAAGCCGGCAGACTCTTGGAAAGCTTCAGCAGGAAAGACCAATATTTTGTCCGCCAACCGAACAGGGGCTGACCGCCTTTCCCCGGCGTATGCCACAGGTAATTGTTGCCCTCAGGTATTGAGGGAAGTAGACCTGCCCAACGTCCTTGCATAGCAAGGCTGGGAATATCTCTGTCTAAGTCCCCAATCGCATCCCAAGCGGTGGTATACGGCTGACCGGTAAGACTCCGCGGTCCATGCGTAGGATCCGGAAGCGTCAGTGTGCGGCCGCGATGGTGTGCTACGACGAAGACACGCTCCCGCAATTGCGGGATTCCGTAATCGGCTGCATTAATTTTGAGGAGCTGAGGCACGTAGTTGGTGCCACTAAAGCGATTAATTCGCTGCAATCCGCGAACAAGCGAGGAAAAGCCTTCATTTAAATTCTTGAACGCAAACGCAGCGACGTTCTCGAAAAGCAGCACGGGAGGTCGTAACTCCGCGACAATTCGCAGATACGCCCTGATGGTTCCGGACGCGCGCGGATCGCGCATGCGCTTAGGCCCGTGCTTTATCCAATATCCAGCCTTCGAGAACGGCTGACAAGGAGGTCCTCCTGCCAACACGGCAAATTCAGATGGGCGGATACCTGCGGCCTCAAGAGCGGACGATGGATCCTTGGCAAACTTTATAGCGTCGCACGGGTCGGAGAGCGCCCATGCTGGTCGATTGAAGGAGAGCGTTTCCAAGGCGTCTGGATCGTTCTCGACACAAAGACGAGTATCAAATCCAGCGGCCTCAAGACCTAAATCCAACCCGCCGGCACCCGTAAACAGCGACAAAACGCCTAACTTAGATTCTGAGCGAAATTCGGCTGCAGTCGCTTGCTTCGTTTTCATCAGACGCAGTGCTTGCTCCAGAGGCCGACGAACCGAGCTCCCTGAGCAATGGCGCGGTCGTCATGAAACCCGCAAAGCTTATAGTGTTCAAAACCTTGGCGCAATCCGTGACCGCAGTGTGGCAATTGGACGCAACACGACGCTGCGAGTTTGGCCGGATAGTGTTCAGATCGATGTGAAGGAGTCCGCACCCAAAGTGCACATGCCGAAGACAGCCGGGCAGAAAGGTAACATCGGGCCTCGGATTCAAACCTGCGTCAGGTGTCAGGGTGGGATTGCCATGTGCATCTGCGGTGGCGGAAACTGAACCAGGTTGATGTTCGACCTACGATCGGTTGCCGTTTGGTGTTTTTCTCGTGGAAGGTTGCCATTCCACGTGACTTACTGATGCTCGAAGTGCGTCCTTCGGGGTGAGCCAGTTTCACTTTTTCAACCGTTCCCGAGTTTCTGCGACATTCGAACTCCTCGCACTCATATGGCAACCTTCAGACTTTGAAATCACCTAACGCTGCAGAAGCAATTCGCGAGCGCCATCATTGCTTAAGACTGTATGGAACGCGTTGCCTTACAGCAAGCGTCCGTCCGCGTGGCAAAGCGCCTAGCCGATTCCGCATTGTTCTTCGACTTGCGAATCTAAGATTCCGTCGGCACCCACTCAGAATCGAAGGACGAGTCGCGAAGCTCCAAAAGCTTCGCGACAGCCTGAGTTGGCAATCCCAGCGGCCGGCTCAACACGCTCTCGGTGCTGGCGCGCCGATGGACCATTGCGTGACAATTGCCGCAAACAGGAACGAGGTCCCGAACCGGATCGAACTCATACACGCCTCCACGAGCCCGTATTGACACAGGGATGCGATGGTGAACAAAAATGAACCCCGAACCTAGCGCGCCATACGCGGCTTCGAAATCAAAGTCGCAGACGTAGCATCTACATCGATGCGCTGCGATACAAGCATCCCTCGCTCGGTGATCGCGTTCATAGCGATTAACGAAAACCTTCGTCTGTGCGCCTTCAGACATCCGATCTGGAAACGTATGACTCCGCGCCGAATGGGGCGGAGTCTGGGTCGACTGGGAGTCTCGGGTCGCCTCAAATGAGTGGTGCCAATCCGACAATTCCGACAGCGCGCGGCTCCCGTGTAGCCCCTCAGGAAACTCGTGCAGCTGCCAGGTAAAATGCACTGGTTGCTCACCCCAGCATTCGGGGTTTACGACTCGCCCGAGAAACAAAAAGGGTTTCGTCGTTCCACCGTCCTTTTCTCGCGTTCGGGCGAATGCTACAACCATCGAATCAGACTCACATAGTGAGGCTATCTGACGCGATCCCTTGCGATGTCGCGCCTGGCTATCCCAGTACATGAGGTTCGATTCAAACCGGTCGCCGTAGCGATGCTCCTTTGCAAATCTGCTTGGATCTTTTTCGAGGGTCACGAACAGCGCAGTTCCGTTCTGAAACCGGACTATTCCGCCCCAATCTCGCGGACCTACTGGGCGAGACACAGACATCGAGTCCGCCGCTTGGCCTTTGGAATACGCGTCCCCGACGATAAGGGCACGGAAATTCGCAGATTCTCTTATCCAGCTTGGCATCGAAATCGTCCAGACTTGGCCAATTTCGACACAAAATACCGACAAATGTCGCTTGATTCTATAGGGGGCAGCAAAAAAACGGGTCAACTCAAACGAGTTCCGTGGAAGAGCTGTGAGGGAAATCAGGGACGCTGAAAACGCCAATTGTTGCGGGCGTCGAGCGATGCAGGGCGGCTGTGGTCTAATGAGTTAATCGAAGACAATGTTTACGAATTGAACCAACTATGCCGAATGGTAGGGGCTGATCATCGATTTCTCGCCGCCCGAATCAGTTCCCGATTCCTGCGCGGAAATACGAGGCAGTTTCCTCGTCTGTAAAGTACACGTAGCATCCCTTCATCCCCCTCGTCATTAGCGTCCGATAAGTATTCTTGATAATCAGATCGAGCCTTCGTTCAGTCTCTTCAGGATCTGACTTCATCAGTCTCTTCCATCCAAAGATGGACTTGTCGCTTGAAGCGCGCTTCTGCGGCTGCGTGATCACCTTTCCATTTCGCACAATCAAGTCATCACCAACGACGACTCCGATGTAGTCCGCTTCCAGTCCCTGGCTCGTATGAATGCAGCCAATCTGCTCGACGGAGTTGTCGGCAATCATCCAGCGGCTGCCATCACTCGTAAGATTCCACTGCATG
This sequence comes from Heliamphora exappendiculata, assembly GCA_034768845.1. Taxonomy (NCBI): domain Eukaryota; kingdom Viridiplantae; phylum Streptophyta; class Magnoliopsida; order Ericales; family Sarraceniaceae; genus Heliamphora; species Heliamphora exappendiculata. The sequence continues at coordinate 14,800 of JAOTRH010093540.1, forward strand.
GCGAAGTTGTGCTCGGAAATCACAACATCCATAGCCTTGGCGTCTTTCTTGCTCTTCCAAAGCCAGCAATATCCTGCAACCATTCGCGACTTGTTGTTGCTCGTGTTCTTTTCAACTATGACCTTTCTCAGTTCCTCGGGGGAGTCGAATACACGAAAGTCGAAGTCGTGGGGATCGAGCGTCTCATTGGCTGTTTCCCTGATTTGCAGCATGGAATCCAGCCAGGCTACATAGCCGTCTGAGCCGCTGCATCGAAACTGTGACGCCAGTTCAGCCTCGCTGATGGTGGCTCCCATTGATTCAGCCCACTTCCTGATGGCGTCCTTTCGCCCGATATCAGCCAAGGTGACAATCTGGTTCTCGTCGATGAAGAAGACGCTGCACTTCGCCGCGGAAATGATTTCCTTGATCTGATTCTCACCGAGGTTCTGATACAGCCCTGACTTCTCATTGAGCCGGTGAGCCTCATCGACAATCAAGGCATCGAAACGCCCAGGCTCGCAATCGACGAAGGCGCCTGAGCCGGAAAACATGTTCGTAATTTGTGTCTTCCTGACTTCACCTGTCAGCTTTGCCTCATAGACGGCTCTCGGAGCCGCGTTCTTGGAAACGTATTGGGTCAGCAGGCCTTGCTTCGATATCGAAACCATGAGGTTGATTGCAAGAACTGATTTTCCTGTTCCTGGCCCACCCTCGACTATGAAAACCTGCTTGGCATCCGCTTTGGCTTTGTTGGTCAGTGCCAGCGCCGTCTCGTAGACTACTTTCTGATCGTCAATCAGGACGAATTCCGGATTGCCTTTGATCATGCCGACGAGGCTATCGACGAGCATCTTGGACGGTCGAATCCGGCCGTTCTCTATTTGAAACAGAAGTCCCGCCGCGTCCCCGAACTTTACGTGCCTTTTGATGAAGTCTTTGAGTTTCCCGCGCTCTGCTTCGCCGCTCAAAAATACCGGCGCCTTTTCGAGATAATGCGCGTAACGAGGGTTCGTGATTACATCATCAGAAACGTAGTTGTGTAGATACGCGCATGGTTTGAGTTGCAGTTTGTTCTCGTAGACAGCCTCGTTAAATCCATTGAGCAGCGCCGCATAGGACCATGCCTGATATGAAGGGTGACTGACCTCCTGAAGCGCTCCCTTCAATCTCGTGATCACGACGGCATCCTTTTCCGTCAATTGCGCTTCTGCCCATCGCTTCAGCTCGACAATGATTACTTTGGCTTCCCCGTCTTGGGAGCGGCCTGTGAGAATGAAGTCGATGCGCTTCGACGTCTGCAGAATGGCGTACTCGACAGCTACTCCGGAATCGTCCGGAATCTCGTCATCCCGCAGCACCCTGGCCATGAACACTAGGGATTCTTTCCAAGAATCGATCTCGGATTTGCCGACCTTCCGCATGACGCGCCGGCGATATTCAGCGTAGACCAGCTCATGAATGTCGCGGTCGAACGCATCGGAGACGAACTTCTTCTTGGTCGCCTGATAGACAATCATTTGAGGCCTTCTGACTACAAATCCGTGTACTTCTTCGCCACGCCGCGGGCTTTCTCGACAGGATACTTCTTGGCGTTCTGTTCGATC
>JAOTRH010093551.1:0-16383 GCA_034768845.1 Heliamphora exappendiculata
GTGCAATTATAGTTCTTTAGTGGTGTGAACTGTAATTCAGTATTTTATGAAAATTGCAGAAACCGTTGCATGTCTTTTCATAATTGCATAAATGTCTAATAGGTGTCTGTGTTCCACTAGAAGTCTAACTCATAATTACTCCCCAGGTCCCTGCTGTAGCCCTGTATATATGCGGGTAGGCTGAATCAGTTTTTAATAATTTTATATATTATTATTATTATGATATTATTTTTATCTTTTAAGACTTAAATATATCAGGGTTTTACCGGTACGAGCTATCGAAAGATCGTAGTCTACACTACGTTCGTGGATCGCGTAAGGGAATATAGTAAAAGATCTGATAGGAGCTTCAACTCGAAATCAAATCGTAGTTGAAGAATCGATCGATAAAAGATATTCTTCTAAATTAACTTTGGTTGCATGGGTTTATTTTTGATCGTTCGACGTCAAAAGTTTTATCTGGAGCCCGTTTCGGCGTTTGCTCGTCCAGTTAAATTTTTTTATCAAAAATTATTTTAAAAAATAATGATCTTGGCAGTATTACCTCCAACATGTATGTCTTGTGAGGTTCAGTTGGTGGACTAGGATGGCTTGTGCTTATTCTTGTGACAAGAGAGTTAGTATTTGATGCACAGAGTTCTTTTTGCAGTAATCAGAAAAGAATCCTTAATCGTTGTGTGCGGCCTGTTCTGAGTTGTGTGCATGGTTGTACTTTTAGCTCATGACAGAGAAAAAATTTTGTTAGAACCGTGCAGCTGTGATATTCACATGGTGAGTTTCTAGTAAACTTGAGAGTTTGGCTTTATCTTTTGTTTGCGGCTTGGAACTGTTCAGAGTTGTTAGAGTCGAGGAGTGGTTATCGACTGTGGTAAGTGATGTGCTTTGGCATAACTGATGTTTGTGTGGATGGTGGTCTCGAGAGTGTGCTAAGGTATGAGTCAGAAGGATGCAATGATTGAGGAATCTTAGTTAGGGTGGCCTGTTCGGACTGACGCGATTGTTGGTTGGGAACGAAAGGGCCGTGATGAGTTCGGTATATGAGGAAATTGCTAAGTATAAGAGGCAAGTCTTGGTTGGTGTCTTGAGTTCGAATATTCTGCAATTGTGGACTTAAGAAATTGATGTATGTGTTCTACGTTAGGGTTGATATTGGCTGATGGTCATCATGTTTGCTTTGTCAGATGATGGAAATCCTGTGTGATTTAAGATGGATCTGTAGCCTTGGTATCAGTGATCTGATGGCGAGACATTGAATTGTGTAGTGACCTGCTGTTGCAAGGGAGACATGGTTGGGTTTGTGTAGGTTGTTGGATACCTATGAGGTGATCTGTTTGCATGACGTGTTGGGTTAAGTGACTTTGTGACTGTGATGCCAGATTCACTTTCGGTTATGTGGAACCTTTTTCTGGGACAATAGTGTATCGCTTAGTGTTTCTCTAAGGTGAGAATAGTAGTTCATGATGGAAGATTGGATAAAGAATGAAGGTTTGATGAGATGCATTCTTTAGTATTCCAAGAGGGTTAAGTGAGCTTCTCTCTGGTGAGCTTCTCTGTGGATTTGGGTGTTGTGTTGTTGCTCGTGGATCGGCGTCATGTTAGCTTTAGTGATGGTAATGTTGGCATCGGCAGGGTGATGATGTGTTATCAAAGTCGGTGGTCGTCTGGTGATCATCAGAACTTGAGTAAGTTTATGCATGGAGCATGCGACTTCGTGTGATCGATGTTAAGGTTCGATATCTTGTGTTTGGACTCGTGGAGTTAGTTTTTGGTGTGCATGGTATAGTGCGAAAGAGCCAGTTTGTGGCAGTAAGAATGAAGGGGTGGTAATCTCTATGTCTTTGAATGGAGAGTGTTTTGAACTAGGTTCCATGATGGATTGGTCTCGTAAGATGCATTTGTCACTGGGATGATTTGTGTTCGATAAGAGTTATGTTTTGAGGTTTGGAAGCGTGAGTTGGATCATGATTTGATGTTTCATGGATGACGGTGGTGTCAGTGGAGCTTGCTGTGTGATCACTTTGTATGGAGGTTGATTCTTCAAGTCGTGTTTACCTCGTGTGATGACAGGTTTGGGGTTTCAGTTGCGGGAGCTTTTCTGTTGCTGTGCGGTATCGTTAGGTTTCCATCAGAGATTGTTAATGGTTGTGGGTTGGTGTTTGGCTTGAGCTTCTGAGTTGAATTTCGGGGACGAAATTCTTTTAAGAGGGGGAGAGTTGTGAGACCCTGACCTACTTTATTTTTGGACTAATTTAAGTGTTAACGGTGTTGGAGTTAACGCATGAGGTTGGTTTAAGTTTTCAAAAATTGTTTTGGCGTTTCCCAGCGGTCCAGTCAACTGGATGGGTGCCCTCAGTCGACTGGGGGTGGATCCAGTCGACTAAACTGGGATTCATTTGACTAAATATGTTGGCAAGGCTATTTTTGGTGTTTCCAGTAGCCTCATCCAGTCGACTGGATTGGGCATCCTGTAGACTGAACCCCCTGTTTGCCGTGCCTATAAATATCTGAATCCTGAGATATTTTGGAGAAACATAATTTCTAAGCTAAGTTTTGATTTTTTCTGTCTTCTCTCTAGATTTTGATGGGTCCAGGGCTCAGTTTTCAACGATCTGACAGCGAATCCTTGATGTTGGTGTCGGGGGCTTTGCATTCATCCGGATAGAATCCCATTTCGTCAATATTTAATTTTTGAGACATTGAGCTTTTGGTTTACCGAGTTAGGATCCTAGACTCTATTATTGTTAAAGAGTGCTACGTGCAATTATATGCTTTTTTACCGGTTAGAAAATACATTAAATATCATATTTATGTTTAAATCTCGTTTTTCAGGTAAAAGGCATGCTTTTCGCTTTTCTTGGTTTATCACATCATATGACTTGTGGAGATTTGATTTTCAAAGGGTGGTTTTGAAAACGGTGAAAAATGGTGGATTTGTGAAAATCTCGACACTTTGTGTTTTCGAGGTTTGGAGCTAACCCTTGGGGTTGAGTCTCAGTTTTGAAACGTTTTGTTGAAAATATTTTGTTGATCTCCATGTTTGATGGATGGATCTTTATACATGATTAGTGTATTTTTTTTTTGTAAAAATATTTTCATAGTCGACCTACGGGTTGGTTTTTAAATAAATCGTAGATGTACCGGGATAGTGGGTATTTGGCATGAGTTGTCCTTGGTGGAAGTCCAAAAATGTGAGCAGAGTAGGTACCTTTATCCTTCGGGGTAATTCCTGTAAAGAAGGGATAAGTGCTTTTGTCCCTCAGGTTTCGGGCCCGTAAAGTCAGCAGTTACATTGTGGTGGCTCCGTATAAAACTTGTCATTACCTAACAGGTCTTAAATGATTCAAGGATTAGGTAATAGGCAGGAGTTTATTGTTGTTACCTCTGTCCCTTTGTGACAGAGTCGGTACATAAGATTCATTCTTTTTTTTTTTCGGTTGTATGATCCGAGAGGGAACAACATTTTTTTGTTACTGTTTTCTTTAACTGTAACACGTTACTTGCATTACTTTTAATGCTTGGTTTAGTCTGTGATTGAGTTAGTTCCCATCATATGATTGCATATTATGCTTTACAACTTTATAGTATGTTTCTATTGGGTTTTGGCTCACGGTGTGGAATTTTATTGTAAAACCTTTTTCAGGTGAACGTGGTCCTGTAGGTTGACTTTGAGGTGCTCGGAGGTGGCTGTTGACAAGACTTTTATTTTGTCTTGATTAGTAGTTTACACCTTTGTATATATTTCATGTTTTGATGTAACATGTTGTAAAGCATATATAATTCTTATGGATGTATGCATGATTTATTGCTTTCGAGAGAACCATGGGTTAATTGTTATTTTTCGTAGTTTCTTACTACATTTTTCGTTGATTGGTGCAACAACTTACAAAAAGATATTTTCCAATGGTTTAGATTTCATTCAACTCTTGCGCTTCGAGGAAAATTTTGGAACGGTCTAAGCTTCATTTAAAAAGATTTTCGTATCTAAAATTTGTATTTTGTTTTGAAAGGCTTGACTTGTGGGGTCGTAACTGTAGTTTCTTGGGCTACTTTTTTAAATAAAATAAACTCTCGAAAGTACGTTTTTACAAAGGTTTTAGCCTTGTTTGGGCATTATGGTTTTGATCCCTTTTTATTTGGGTGGTTTTGGTAATTATTTTTGGGCTTTCACGTGATTCGAAATTTGGGGCGTGACAATATTTTTTATTTTTAACTAACTTTATATATATATATATATATATATATATTTGTATTTTCTTAGATATGAGAAGGTTATTAGTGATTTTTTAATACTTTTTTCATTTTTTAATTTTTGTTCCATTTTTTATCTAAATTTTTTAGGGTTAAGTTTTAATAATATTTTTTTTTACTTTGTAACATTATTAGTGATGCTTCTTTACTTTTTTTTTTTCTGGCTATGAGATTATCCATTTTTACTTTTTTTTGGACTTTGTGGTCTTATTTGAACTTTTTAGATTTTTGATTTTATTTAAAATTTTTATTTGATAACATTTTAATTATGTTTGCTTGATATACATACAACTAGATGTTTCACTACCAAGTGATATAAAAAGTATAAAAAAACTATTATGTTCTATTTCAAATCCACTTAAAACAACAACAATATGGGCTGCATTGCAGGCGTTTTTAGGAGGACGGTGCTTCGAATATCTATTGTTTTTAGAAAAATACTATTTTCTTTTTAAAACAAGAAAATCCAAGATATCCGAGTACGTTTTCAAGAAAAATAGAGTTGCCGCTTAGTTTTTGAGAAAAAAAAAACTAAGAAGAACAAAGAGAAGCCCACATGTCCTTTTTAAAAGTAACTAGAGAAAAGAGGGTTTGAGGGTTAAGGTATAAAAATGGAAGGTGTTAGGCACATTTTTTGTCCAATCGTAAGGTTAGCCTTTACTTTGTCAATATGAATTCTTGTATTAAACTTTTCAAATGTATCATATACTGAATAAGAGGTTAAAAAGAGTCCATGCAAATGTAAATAAAGAAAAAATCTTAACTATAATCCTAAGGGTCATGCAACTTGATTGTCATTTCTAAATATGTCACACGTTTCGTTTGAGCAAAGCAACGCGAAAAACATGCAATGAACGGTCAAAATAAAATAAGAAAAGGCTTAAGGGTCATGAAATACAATTTCTGTTTCTAACATGCTATATACAGGTTGTATAGAAAGAACATAAGAGATTATTGTTTTCAAGCTACTAGGTATACAGAAAACTCACAGTCGTAGCAACCACTATTGCGGCCGTGATAAAATAATTCAAAAAACTGGCGACTGTGACAAATATGAGATTACCGCAAGAAAAATGAGGTGCAAAAAGTCATAACCGTGACAACCAAAGGTTGCGGCCAAGGTATTTTTGTTACGCCCTAAACTCCGGGTCACGTGAAACACCATAAACAACCATAAAGAACACCCAACCTGACAATACACACTCAATATAAAATATACATGCATTATATATAATTGCCAAACAAGGTTACATTACACGGTTTCAACACTGGGAAAACATGTATAACATACATAGTTCAAAAGAACAAAAAGGAAGACAACAGATCTTCCGCCTCAACCAGTAACCCCGAATCAACCTGCGTGACCGGTTCCTGAAAAATATTTCAAATCCCACATCGTGAGCTAAAGCTCAGCAAAAACTAGACAAACATGTAATATAAGAAAAACATGCTCAGAAAACGATGTGCAGTTTTTGACTCACACGGGCCATAAAAACGATTTTATAAACGATTTTGAATCCAAACTCACGCGAGTTCCAAAGGAAAACATTTTGAAAACAGTTTTGTGTAACGACTCTCACAAGAGCCATGAGGAAAATAGTTTGATGTAACGACTTACCAGAGTCCCGAGAAAATAGTTTTATATCTTAACTCATACGAGTCTCAGATGAAAACATTTAAAAAACGATTTTAGATCACGACTTATAGGAGCCTTAGAAAAACAATTTGAAAAGAGTTTTGTATCACGACTCATCTGAGCCTAGAAAATAATTTAATATATATATATATAGTACAATGCCACACAAGCAAAAATCGACTCTAATGAGCCACGACTCCCACGAGCCTCACGTACAACATAGCTATCACCATCGACTCCAACGAGCCACAAAAGAAAATAGGTATATGTATGCAGCACAAGTATACATATCTAAACCGACTCTCAAGCCTCGATAACAGCTCTATTAAACCCATAAAGACTCACATAACATGTCACGTACCACATAGGAGACCCACACAACTCACGCAACTCAAGCACAACATGCAACACATGCAACTTCAGGTTCCCACACACACAAGATCTTCAGGACCACTTTTTCGTCCTTTAGACACTCACACACGTGCATCGTTAAGATCACTTTTCCATCATTCAGATTCTCGCATACACACATACCGAACCACTTTTTTGTCCACAACACATCGTCAGGACCACTTTTTGTTCCCAGACCCCTTTTCCATCCATCGAACCCCTTTTCTGTCCATCGGACCCCTTTTCTGTCCACACTATGCATGAATGAATTAACGTACACAACCTTGTACTCACACCACATCGCATGCTACACACGTGGCTCACATTACTCAAGTAACTCAAGCAACCCACGTATACATAAAACCAAATCTAAAGATAGCAAGACCACATATCTGTCCTATAACATGCATAAATAGAACTAGAACTCTAAACGCACAAACCACGTATAACTTCACGTAACGACATCACATGCCACACACATGATACGACATCACATGCCACACCACCTGACGTCAACTCACCCGAACGTCCCGTTTACTCACCCGGACGATCAACAATCTACAAAGCAAAACCTAACCCGGAGGCCAATTCCAAACCCTTAAACATGGTTTTCTCAAAACACCCAACGATGCCTAAACATCAGGATAAAGTATCCCACGTCATCGGAGGATAACCGCAAAACACTAACAAACCCCCGAGGCCACTACACGACCTCCTCAAAATAACCAAACACATATATATTGGAAACCACGGACATATCCAAGCCCTCAACTACTCCGAAGCCTCAAACGAAACCCTTAAACCCCGGTTCCATCCAATAAAATCGACTAAAAATGGTTTTAAACCCAAAATCCAATTTACCAAAACATAAATCTCTTTTTTATGCATTTTGAGATGATAAAAGTACACACGATTTCACATAGCACCCTTATAAGACATGAGAGTCTAGGAACCTCGGTGAGTTAAAAACTCGATGCCTCAAAAAACAAATTTTGTCGAAACAAAATTCTGTCCAGATGAACATGAAGCCCTCGGCACGTAGAACATAGATCTGCTACCCGATCGCCAAAACCCAAGCCCCGGGCCTTTCAAAAGCTAGATAGAAGGTAGAGAAAACTTGTAGAGAGAGAAATGATAGAGGAAAAGATATTTTTTTTGCTCAAAAGTTATTTTAGAAAGCTTTGTAGATTTTTGCGCCCAACCACCATCGCTCGAGCTCTCAAGACCTGCTCGAGCAAACCCTTGCCGACATAACACTCTGCCACACCACCGCTCGAGCGCACAATTGCCGTTTGAGTGGTCACCCACCGACCTAACTCTCGGCCACCAGCCCGCTCGAGTGCACCACCACCGCTCGAGCGGTCAACGCTAGGAGAAAACCTAAGCTAAGAACTGAAACCAAACACCCGCATGTATGACATATATATGAAACGGTAACCAACATGTCGAAAAGAAAAATATCGCAAAAATTAAAACGGGTCAGGGTCTCACAATTTTTAAGGTCTAGAAGGGTATTCAACATGCAAGGTCCAAAAGAAGCTCAAATGAATGGGATGCACAGGATGGAGATCATAACCCACTTTATTAAGGTTAGACCTACTATCCTTTATCCCTTACAATAACATTTATCTAGAAATAGAATACTCAAAATATTAAGAACATATAACAAAAGGCTTAAAATACAATTTTCGTGCTACTGATCTTATAAAAAGTTTATGGCCGCGGCAACATAATGCTGCGGCTGTGACAAAAATAAGGATAAAAGTTGCGACCAAAAGCAAATAAGTAGCGGCTGTAATAGTTGGGTCAAAATAACTCACGGCCGTGACAACCAAGGGTTGCGGCCGTCAGGTTTTTAAAACCGCTGGGACTCTTTCATGTTTCCAGTGTGCCAGTGAATACAAAAATGGATTGAAATATACTGTTCTATGCAATACAATAAGTTACAGACATACTGTTTAGGAAAAGAACTTATATGAACATGCTTGGATACAAATAGGTTAAATAGGAGAAATGAAATAACGAATAGAACATTAATTGTGACACCCTTGGGAGAGAGAAGGTGAGAGTTTAAAGAAATGTCACGATTTTCCTAAGGTTATCTCCTGTAGATAAACACCTCGAATGCCTGCTCGGATGTGGGAGTCAAATATCGCAAAGTGGTTTGTGCTCCAAGGCCTCATTAATGCAAGGAAAGTCACGAACGAGGTCTGGGAGTATCAGGAGTACGAGTATCGAGTGTATCAAAATATCGGGTAGGAATCAAATTCGACAGAGTATCGGTGTCCAGGTTTTACTCTTCTTATTTTTTTTTTATGAAAAATGGCGTCTATTTATAGGCAAGGAGGCAACACAGACATCATCTGAAATGTTGCCACCCATCCAAAAGGTGTAAAACTCGCGGCCATGACCTTTATTGTAAAACTCGCGGCCATCATCTGAAATGTTCCTCCATTTGTACGAACAATGCAAGTCGTGACTTTCAAAAGTTGCAGCTAGATTTAGGGTTCAAAAAGGTAACGGCCGTGACAAAAGGAAGTCACGGCCTATTCTAGGATCACAAAAAAGTGGCAGCCGTGAGAGTATGGGCACACCCTATTGTAAGGTTTTAAAAAAGGTGGCGGTTGGATGTTACGACCTAAAGGTTTTTGGTGGCTCTTTGGGTTTTGATCCAAATTCCTAACTTTGCTTGCTTGGGAGTTTTCTTGAGCACAATTCTCATGTTTTCGTCATTGGAGACCATTTGAGGCGGGTGCCTAAGATTCTGCGTGGTCAAATTGGGATGTTTACAGTTGCCCCTCTTTGACAGAGCTTACAATAACTCATGGTGCAAGCAAATGTCAAAACTTCAGAGACAAACTGATTGAACAAGCCGCCAATCTTAGGCACAGATAAAACATACAAAAAGCGTGGTCGAACTCGAATTTTTATCGAGCTTCCTATGTACTCCCACTGTAAGGGATCAGATCGGTCATAGTTTGTGGGGCAATGCATATAATGCAAACAGGCTAATCATGATGCATAGCAGATACGATACGATGCAAATAGGTACAATGAAAACACAACGATTTAAGATCACAACACGGACCGAAGATCATCACATATCAATTTTAGGTCATGAATGGATCGAAGGGTTAGTTTAAGTTCGCGAGGAGAACTAGAGAGATAAACATTAGTTTTAGGTCATGAAAGAATTGAAAAGTTAATTTAAGGTCATGAGAAGGACTGAAGGAATTTTTAGGTCAAGCGAGGACTAACGAGTCAATTTAAGGTCATAAAGAGAATCGACGGTTCAAGGAGGCATTTTTAAGTTATGCAAGCATTAACGAGTTAGTTTAAGATCATAAGGAGGATCAAAGATTTAAAGAGGTATTTTAAGGTCATGCGAGGACCGACAAGTTAAGGTCATTGGAGATTGGGTGCTTAACAAAACATCTTAGCTACCACTTTTAAAAGTCGCGGCCTGAACCTTTGAGCCCTAGGCTTGTTACACCTGGACATAAAAAGGTGCGGCCGCTACAAACGTTTAAGATATGCCACGGCTGTGGGAAAGAAAAGTTACAACCTGGGCTCAAGTGTTGCAGCCGTGACTTTTAAAAGAGGTGGATCTGGAGGCTGCGAGGTTGATAGCAGAACAGGGGTCTGGTTGGTTCGAAAAAAACCATTTGTGTGAAGTGAAACACACACTCTCTCTTGAATCTCTCTTCTCTCTCAACTCTCTCTTGCTCTCTTATCTCTCTCGCTCTCATCCCTCTCATCTCCTATCTTTTTCGTCTCTCATATCTCTTGTCTCTCATCTCTCTCGTAACCATGTATCTCCTTTCTCTCCTATCTCTTTTATACTTCGTGGTCAGAAGCCTCGGGTTCACCGGAGAGGACGTGGGCAGTGCTAATGGTAGCGGGGGAGGTGGCGGCATTAGAGTCGGCAGTGGGAGCAACGTGGGAGCCAACGATGTTGTGGGTGTCAGCCCGACTGTGGATGGCGGTGCCGCAGGTGGCGCCGAAGGTGGCCAGGAATCCCTTCTCTTGGGTGGCGTCCTGGGCATGAGGAAGAACTTCGACCCGGCCATGTACATCCTGCTTCATCACCAGTTATTGAGGCCCAAGATGAAGCGGTTCATCCTTGCCAACATGGTGGATGAGCGCGAGCTTCTCCTTTGGCATCACGAGGAGCACCTTTCGGTGGTGGACCTATCGGTAAGCCGAGAACTTTCAATTTCTTCTTTCTTTGATATCATGAATGAAAACTTTCATGTTTATGATTATGTCAGACCATTGATTGACATGTAATTTGAATTTTGAATGGTATCAGATTATGTTGAATTGAGAACTTGTTGATTTGTTGGCATTGAAATTGAACATCAAATTGAAACTAAGTTAATGGATTTAAATTAAATATCATATTGAAATTGAGTTTGATTTGAAATTGAGTCTTGAACAATGGTGCCAAATTGGATTGAGGTTGAATTGGATTGAAGATCGAACCAAATCAAAACTTAGATTTAACCTTGGACTTTGAATGAACCTGGACCTTGGACTTAGTTGAAGTTGGACATTGAACTTTAACGAATTGAACCTTGACAAAATTAAATTTGAACTTTGGACTTGAATGAATTGAACCTTGGTAAAATTGAATCTGAAAATGGAACTTTATTGAAATTGAGTTGAAATTGGTTGGTTAAAACAAATTTGAGCAGAATTTGGTTAAATTTAAATTTGGATTCGAAAAGGACCTTTGTGATTTGAATAAAATGAGGTTTTTGGTTGAGACAAGTTTTGGATATGAATCAACTTCGAAAGCTAATTTTGAGATGGGATGAAAATCACGTTGAGCTTTAGATTTGGGTTTAAAGCGAGTTTGAACTGATTTAGGAACTAGGTTGTTTGAATTTTTGAAAAAAGTTAAACGTTAATTGAAAGTTGAGATTTGAACTTGAAAAATGATTTTGGGTTGGATTGGGTCGATTGAATATGAAATTTGGGCTTTGACATTTGATTTTTTTGCGTTAGGTCAAGTTAAATTTGATTTGAATTGAATCGAACTAGATTTGAACGGAGTCGAGTTTCGATTGAACTTGGAATTTCAGAGTTTAATCCTAACATTCAAAATTAATTAAAGTTGCGTGATTGAATCATTGGTTTTGAGTTTTGAAATAGAACGAATTTAGTTTTGAATTTGAAATGATTGAATTGGGTTGTCATTTTTCAAGTTTTGGGTTGGCTGGGAATTGTATTTTTCTGAGTGCTAAAATTGAAACTTGAATTTTGAATGAGGTTAGATTTTCTTAGATTTTGAATTGGAATTAGAATCCTTTTTGTGAATCCGTAGTTAAAGGAATTTATTTTGATCCGCATGTATTAGTCTGGAGAACTGGTTATGAACCTATTTTAGTTACCTCGTTGCGTATTTTGATTTTGATTTTGTTAATGTTCACTAATTTGTTTGTTTTATCTTGTTTTAGAGGACGCTTTGCACCTGGGGTCACGGTGACTCTTCGGATGTATTGGAGTGGTACACAGCCCTTCCACAGCATAGCTGGAACATTGTTAACATGGCAGGATTTAGTCGCTTCGTTACTATGCTGGAGGGGACCTGCAATGACCGGGTCTTGCTCACAGAGTTGACAGAGAGGTGGTGGGACACCACCAACACCTTTCACCTCCCTGCCTTCGAGGTCACCATTATGCCACTTAACTTCGCCCTCGTCACTAGGATCCGGGTAGGCAGAGACCTAATACCCTTCGACCTAGATATCAGCTAGAGTGAGGAGGCTCTCACCTACTTCCTCGGCCAAGTGCCCCCAACTATCGACAAGGGGAGCATCCAGTTCACATGAATGAGGAAGACGTTCAGACATTTCATCTACTTTGAGACCCGCCACTTCGAGTGGGTGGCTCATGCATTCATTCTCTATTTTTGAACTTGGAGAATAGGGTGCACCTCCACTACCTCGTGGCCATGGTCGCGGTGGACAGCATCAGTACCTAAGACTGGGGGGAGCTACCTTAGCTACCTTCTACGGTTACATAAGCGTCGCTACTAGGACTTCAGATTGGAGCACATGCGGATACTGGTGCATCTAGGAGGTAAATATGCCTTTCTTCTCTTGCTTTCATTTTTTTATATCTGCACATCTCTTTCAACTGTACTGATGCTTTCCTGTTCTCTTTATAGCTTTGGGTCTATAAGCTCTTGCGATGCGCGCACCGGTGAATTCTTGTGAGGATCCCCTGGTGATCCCACTGGTGCTTCGATGGGCTAAGCGATACTGAGACACGAAGACTAACGGGAAGGATTTCGATGACGGCCGGCATTTCTTGGATACACTAACAGCTGATCAGGTATGCTCTCTATTCCATTCTTATCTTCAATCCCATTCTTTCATACACACTATTTTTGACATACTTCACGACCTTGTAGGTTAACCAGGACGTCTGAGTCGATATTGAGGAGCGAGCCATTGAGGACATAATGTGGAGCTAGGAGGTTAGCAGGACCTGCGTCTTGCTTGAGGGGCCATTCTTCAGAGAGTGGCACCTCGATGAGTTTTTGGTTCGCTAGTCCTTGGGATACGATCACTTTCTTGTTTTGAGGGTGCCTCAGGCTCGGATGTGTCAGATCGATGCCCTTCGCACAGCTGAGGTTATCCATGCTATGATGGGTGCCGATGATGCTACGTTGCTGGAGGTTGAGGATCGTGACTATGCGGTCTTTGCCTGAGAGAGGCTCACGCAAGCCATGGGGGCTCGTGTTGTTGTGCGGGGTCCTCATCCTTTTGCTGCCCCTGGTCTTGCTGGAGCAGCTTATCTCGAGTTGTCCAAGATAGTGGACACATTCATGGATGGGAATCTCCATTAGATCGAGGTGTCATAGCCAACAGCTCAAGAGCTACGCCTTTCTCTTGGTATGGAGCAAGTATAGCATATTTCCATTTTTTTCTTTTCAGACTGTTGTTCATCTTTTCTGCTCGTCATACCGCTTGTGATGATGTATCTCTTTCTTAACAGCTTCACTCAGAGAGGGGCAAGAAGTGCCTTCAGCTTATCACTAGTCTGAGGGTGTTGGTTTGCCGCTGGGACAACGCCTTTCGGGTCCAAGGTATGGAGCCTCTTGCTGTTACCCGGGGTGCTCCTGCCATGGTATGTTCCATTCTGCTCTATTTTTCCTTTCTGCACTTTCCATATTGTTCATATGCACTGCTCTCTGATGTGTCCCTTTCTTCATTTAGTGCGGTCGGAGTAGGGGTTAGAGGACTCGAGGAGGTCATGTGTGTAGCGTTGGAATTTTTGGAGTTTTCGGAAATGTTGAAAAATAAAAAAATTCAAAGATGTTTGAAAAATATTTTTAACACCTTAAAAACTAAATTTTGAAAATTCTATTTTTGTTGAGAATGGAGTCGCTACTTAGTTTTTGAAAAAAATTAAGAAAAACAAAAATGGCTTACTAATATTTAAAACGTTAACGAGAGAAAGAGAGTTTGGGGGCTAAGAAACAAGTCAGAGAAGGTGTTAGGCACCCCGTTCGACCAACCATAATGTTGGCCTCTACTAATCATCATTGGTTATTTAATATAATTTTTTAAATGTATGCAAATAAAAAAAAATATAGGCAAAGAGAGAATATCCAAAATTAAATATGAAAAATACATAACATAGATACATAGCACTCCAAATTAGGACAAATAAATGGATGAATTCCTAAGTACTATGGCATATAATTTTTAACTAAAGGATACATAGAGCACACCCGCATGTAATTTCACAAAAATAACTTAAACTATCATAGAATGTATAAAATAATAAAATCATGCTAGAAATTGTCAAAACTACCTAAACATGAATTGTTGCAAAATAAGCTAAACTACTTTAGACGCAAAATATTTTCAAGAAAGTAACCAAAATATGCATGTTATTAAAATAAATTAGATTGACATTAACATGAAAAAGAAATGTTAAATGTTAAATAAAAAGATGTATATAAAAGAGAAAATTCTATATTAAAAGAAAGCTTTCTTAACAAAGAAATTTAAAATAAGGGTTTTATAACGAAAGAAGGTTTAAAGATTTAAAGAAAAAGAAAAAAAACTTTACAAAAGAAGAAAATTATAGTAAAATAAAAAAAATTAGAAAATGTTATTAAAAAAAGAAAACCTTACTATTTACATTTTATACTTTTTAAAAGAAACAAAAAAAAGAAATGAAAAAAAAATTACTATAATAAGAGAAATTTTATATTAACATTGAAAAATAAACTTAAAAAACTTTTTGTTGTTTTTCTTTTGGGTTTAATACCATGAAAGAAAGTAATGTAAGCATTAAATAGAAAAAGAAAGATACTAAAAGAAAAGGAAGATAAAGCTAATAATAGAATAAGAAAAGAAAAGAAAATATAAGAAAGTTGAAACTAGTAATTAAAAGAAAGAAAAGAAACATCATAAGAAAAGAAAAGGAATACTAATATTAGGAATGTTAAATTGAACATTTTAAGCTAATGAAGGAAAAAATAAGACAAAAGAAATACTAGTAATGAAAACAATATTAAGCTAATGCTTAAAAGAAAAAGGCCATTAATATTATAAGAAAAAAAATGTTAGTAAAAAAAATTAAAATAATGCTAAAAAGATAAAAGAAATTAAATATAATTATTTAACTCAAATGTGAAATATAGTATTGATTACTACATTCACATAAATGTAAGTACACTATTTAACAATTAACAACATTAATTAGTTGTAATTGTCAAAACTTATTAGCACTATTTAATAAATAATTAATGAATGAAAGAAAAGTAACAAATGTGTTAAATGTGAATGTGAGAAAATTAATAATGAACAAATTACATAAGGCAACTTGAACAAATTACATAAGGCAACTTAAACAATAAACGAGGTTAATTACGTAAATAAAAGAAATATGCAAATTGAAATTGAAAGTTAACCCGATCACTCCAAAATAGAGAGAGTGCGGTTAGAAGGATCAGGGATCCAAACGAGGTACCTATATTGTCGAGGAATCCTCAAGTCAAGAATGTGCCTCAATGGTGCAATCCTTAGGTGGCGATCCAAGCTAGGGTTGCAATATAAACGTCAGAGGCTTAGATCTCAGTATTTCGGCAGAGCTCCAGCGTTGGGGCTCGAAATTGCTTGGCAACTCGGCTGAGCTTCTTTCACTAACCCTCCCACTCAAATTCTGTCCCTAAAAATGTACCAGAGGTACAGTATTTATAGAGTTCATCAACCAATGAGATGCTTTCACGTTTTGGGACACGTTAGGCCATTTGGAGTTGGTAGTCGCCATATTGGACGTGGCGGTCGCCATGTTGAAAGAAGGTTCCAAAGAGTTCTATTGGCGGTCGCCATAATTCAAATTGGAAGTCGCCAGGTTTAAGGTGGCGGTCGCCACTTTTGGTTAGGGTTTTCAAGAGATTCAATTGGTGGTCGCCACAATGAACATGGCGGTCGCTTTACTTGGACAGCAAGTTTCGATAGTTTGACAAAATTTCTTTGGTTTGACGGTTTTGGGTTCAAATACTGAGCTTGGATCACTTCCCGATGATCAAACTAAAGTACTATTCTACTTATTTTTATAATCGAATTCACCTAAAATTAGGTGGGATCAAATTGGGGTGTCTATAGTTTCTTCTCTTTGATATAACTTGCATAGCAATGCGTGAAGCAGATTATATCAAAGACCCATAGAAAATAAGCATTGATCGAGCTGTCAATCTTAGGCCACAAACACACAAGCATGCATATGATATTGGTCGTACTCAAATTTTAATCGAGCTGCCTACGTACCCCTTTACTAGGGATCATGTTAGGAATGTATACTGAAAAGCCACAATTTTTAAGTGTTTTTCTTGATCCCTGGCATATTAATGAGAAACATTTGAGATATTTTTGCATTCGCGATTTCATAATTATATTTGTGATGAATGAATGCATAGTCCGTATATTCTGTCAAGTATTTGACTCGGTGGATGCTGCACGGAAGATCGGGTTATAGATTATGACATATTATACACGTAGGCTCACAATCGCAATGGACCCGGACATTCCATTGGTACGATTGTTGTACATCGTTATAGTAGCTGGTCTTGGCTAGGTCGA
>JAOTRH010093562.1:0-16383 GCA_034768845.1 Heliamphora exappendiculata
CTCATCAATATATATAAAATAAAATATATATTGAATAAAAAATAAAAAATAAAATTTTCTCATATTTACAAAAAAAAAAAGAGAACTTCTATATTTTCACAAATTAGAAATGAAAATTTTTTATATTTTTTAAACAAGAAAATCTTACAAAAAAAAATGAGAACGTTTCAATTTTCACTCACGTTAGAATTTTATTTTTTGAAGTATGATGTCTTATTTTTTAACATTAACTAACTCTAAAAAAATATAGATTTGGAAGCTCTAATTTAAAAAATAGGAAATTTTTTACTGAAAATAAAAATTATCTTTTTTATTTTTTGTGAAGAAAGAATTTATCATTTTTTCATTAAATATAATAAGAATCTGTTTTTTATTTTGAGACTAATTAATGTCTAAAAATTAGATAGAATTTACAATATATTAAAAATTATTTTATTTACTTTTTTATTGTGATTTGTTTCATTTTTCATTTACTAATTTAAAAATATAAAATTTCTCAATTTTCACTTGTGCAAATGAGAAGATTATCATTTTATTATGAAAATGAGAATTTCTCATTTTATTTTATTTTTAAATTTCATATTTAATATAGATATTAGATTTTTCGATTTCTACAAAAAGTTTCTAGAAAAAATTATTAAATATAAACACGTATACTCAAAGTTATACAATTTTAAAATTTAAAAATATAAACTAATTGCATAAATATGCTTTCTTTCTCTTCTTTAATTCTATCTTTTTTTGTCTTTTTTCTTTCTGTCTCTCCCCTTCG
The DNA here is from genome assembly GCA_034768845.1 of Heliamphora exappendiculata. NCBI lineage: Eukaryota > Viridiplantae > Streptophyta > Magnoliopsida > Ericales > Sarraceniaceae > Heliamphora > Heliamphora exappendiculata. Next base: position 773 of record JAOTRH010093562.1, read on the forward strand.
TCCCTTCGTTCTTAGTAAGGGTATTTTAAGAAATTTACATTGAAACAAAACTTATTAAAATAAAAATTTTAAAATAAAACTTGACTCTAAATATAAAAATGAAACTTCTCGCTAAATGCCTCTAAAAATTTTCTTTTACTTTGACAAATATCCCGATAACCAAACAGTCATGTTGAATAAGGAAAAAAAAATTGACAAAAAATTTAAAAAAAATTAATTTTTTTAACAATTTTTTTTACTTTTTAAAATTCCTTTTCTAGATAATTTTTTTTAAAATGACAAGATCAAAGAATTTACAAAGAAAAAAACCATTTTTCATTTTGGTAATGTTTTCAAAATTATAATCAAAACTTTTAAAATTTTAAAATTTCACTTAGTTAAAAGAAATTAGATACATCAGAAACTCTCGTCAAATCCCACCAAGAAGTGGGACACATTGCACCAACCCATTGTGAATGGAATTTCAACCAATTTCATCACTCCCTCTTCATCCAAACATATTCCTATTTTTGTCTTTATTTAGTGAAATTATTAAAATACCCTTTAGAATAATGCACTCTTGACTCTTGCATAAATACCAATATGCTATTTAAATATTGTGAAGGGCATTTTTTGTAACTTAACCTATTAAAGGCAAAAAATCAAATTAAAAGTCCAAATTAATTGTGAAGGGCATTCACCATACTCATCCAGTTGTATACCCCTTTAGTTAAAAGTCCAAATTACCCCTAAAACAATTAATTTATATGAGTATGGTAAATGGTAAAAAAATTCTTAAAAAATCTTAAAAAGAAATTAACTTTTTGTTTTTTAGCTAAATTTTTTATTTTTCTAATTCGAAAGAAATCTTAAAAAATATTATTATGATTGCCAATAAAAAAAACTCACTAAAAATAAAAAATAAAAAAATGTATAGAAAAAGCAAGCTAAACCAAGTGCAAGCCGAGTAAATCCATGATTGATTTTGAACCTAATGGCCTCATTTGGGACAACTGCTTATTTTTTTATTCAAGCAATTTCTTTGGACTAATAAAAGAAATATACAGAGTAAAGAAAGAAATAGAGAGAGCGACAGAGAGTAAAGTTGTTAATCGATTTTATTTTTAAATCACTTTTTATTAGCTTTCAAAAGAAGAAAAAAAATTCTTATTTAACATGATTAAACTCTTCACTAACCAGTATTAGAATTGGGTTATAATATTTAAAAAAATTAATTTTATCTTTTCATATCAATCCTAAAACACATAAAGACTTTAAAAAAATTAATTCTTTGACTCAACACTCGTATAAATTAATTTTTTCAAGGATAATTTGGACTTTTTAACTTAAAGAGTATACAACTATTATACAACATAGATGATTTTCCGTTAGCTCAGTTAACAGATCACCAGAAGCTAACGGTTGATAAGAGTGTTACAAAAATAAAAATATAAAAAAATATAATAATATTTTTTTTAAAAAAAATATCAGTATTATTACTCTTTAAATACAAATACAAGGAGTGTTTAGTGTAATTTACCCAAAAATCAATTCCCTTCCCCCCCAAAAACAGGCAGCAGATAAGTTTAACATATCTCTGATACAAGCCATGCATAAACATATATACAAACCAAACATACATAGATAGACAAATAAATAGAGCAACATGATTTCATTTGATTCTCCAATTACTAATCCACATGTCATTTAAGTTTTCAACAAAATAAACATCCCATATAACTTAAAAAGGGAGTAGCTAATGCTTAGTCTTAGAATGGAGATTAGAATATGGTTCGCCTTACAAAAAAGACCAGTTAGCGAACATGAAAGCCAGGCAGTGATTTGAATCGTTGTCATCGAGAACTTTCCATGCAATGGCTTGCTCATAGGACACGGACCTCCCCATGCTTGATATGCACATCCCTGCCGACAAATAGGCAAATCCCTACACCAAGAAAAAAACAATCAATGCTTTCATATTTATTTAAAACTGACCTCAAAACCCGTGTGAAAAAAAAAGAGTGGAAATAAAGTTAATATCCAGATCACTAGTAATATGTTTTTGATATTTGTTGCATGCATATTCTATATCTAACTAACATACTAAGGACTGTTATGCGGTCTACTAATTTGGAATTGACAAATTCAGCAACATCCAACATCAGATGCTGATAGTCTTCTTACTTGTTGCATGATCTTCGAAAACTCCAAGAGTAGAGTCTTTCGACCGGCTTCGTCGAGAATCTTATCGAGCAGTATGTCTTGAAGGGCCACAAGGGTAGTTTCAAGCATGTCAAGCCCTGCCTGATTAGCGAAGGTAAAAACCGCAGATGCCTGCCATTGTAATTTACAACTTCGGGTTAGGGCGTCGAAAGACAAGATATAAAAATTAAAAATGTGAGAGTAATTACATTTGATTTCACAGAGCAACACATGATTGCATCTGAATGATGCCAAAGTTGTTTCAAGATAGCATCACCACCCCTTTGAGGGTCGACCCGAAGAAGCTCTCCCCCAGTGTGACTTCTGTAACATGTGATGATCTTTTAGACCAGTAAGAAAGAAGAGAAAGTAATTCAAATAGAAAAGGAACAAAAAGACATGCTTTCTCTTTAATTCCAGCTATCAGAGTCGAGACCTGCACAGCACAGCTAATGGCATTCACATTCAGCCTTCTGGCATCATTTTCCAGATCAAAGATTGCTTTAGACATTATATTGTAACCGAAGGACTATCATAGCTTATTTATCTAAATCCATCACAGAAAGGCACAAAAAGTCTGAAATGTTGCATATTACGATTGGTTTCACATTTAGTTAAGCTTAGCTAGTCAATGACAATCGTTCAAAATCAGAAACTATTGGTTTTAAAATTTTAATTATTTTTATTTTATATTTAGATTAAGATTCATTTATAACTGAAAAAAAAAGATATGTAAAGGTTTAAAAGATAAATCGAAGACATGCCGATAACTCCTGCAAATCCACTGGGCCAGAGTGAGAGCCTCGGGAGAACCAGGCAGCGGTTTTGGACCCAAATGGGGACTGATCTGGGAGGGAGCAATAGCCATGGCAACCCTCTGCACAGAGCCCACGACACTACGTACATACTGGCGAGCCATCACAGCCACATTGTCTCGAAAGTGGTTCTCAAAACTGAACTGGAATGCAATAGTCAGAACCGATCGAAGATTATAATTGCTCAAATCAGCTTCACCAGCAGGACGAGCTCCGCCATGACCCACTTCAAGTGCAGAAGCTAAATCCAAAGTTCGAGTAGCAGTAGGCCCATCCTGCAGAGAAAAAGACTAATTACCACCGGAAGATGAAAATAACCAACAAGATCTTGCTCTATTGGGGAGAGTTTTGGGAGATTGAGAGACCGTTCTTGTACTCCAGTCATTCAATAAACTGCTATTTGACCAAGAAGATAAAGAAGAGATACAAAAAAAGTAGCAAACAATGTAAAAGAAGAAAGCAAAGGAGCAACATCCGAGCTGAGTTTTGTGCTTAAATCTACTTTAGTTTGCAATACTACATACTCATAAAAATCACCCATAAAAATACCAGCAATTCAATTGGAACATGACCCACATCACAAACAAAAAAATCCGCACCATTCATTATGAATTATGGATAACTTTTATTGGTAAGTAACATTTTTATTTCTAAAATGATTTACTATATATTAACAAGGAAATTACTCAAATACGATAGCAAATAGATATCACTGAACTGATTTAGGTTCCAGCGGTATAACACGGAAACCAGAAGGCAGCAAAGGAGCATCATCAGCAAAGGATTCGTCAATAGGAGCAAAGACAAGCTGAGCACATGCACCAGAAACGTTCTCATCAAGCCCACTGCATAGCTGCCACCAAAGATTTAAGGAAATTCAAGAATCAGAGAAGGGGAAAAAAACCCCCAATAAAATTACCTGAAACTATCCAAATAGAATAAATAGCCCAACCTGCAATAAGTACATATCTCGTGACAGAGCATCCTCGGGGGGGAACGCATGACCCTCAAGGCGAACTACCTCCAGAAACTACACGGAATAAAAAGAATAACCAAAACTTGACTTCAGTCATAAGAAGCACAAAAGCAAAAATGAAATTATTCCAAAACTTATTTATGATGGATGAGTTTGTTACCTCTTCATGTTCCACAGTATGGGCAAGGGGCAAAATAACCTGGCTACTAGGGAAGCCACTAGGTCTCGCACAAGGAACTGCGTAAGGGCTAGCTTTCAGACATGCAGAAGAGTAAGCATCAACTCCATAGTCAGCCCACTCCGAACGGTGCTCTCTTAAGAACCGTACAAGCAAAGCAGGGGGAACATTCTGAACAGCATGTGTAAGTAAGTACAAAAACCTACCAAGTAAATACTCCAGGGATTCTTAACCCTATGTATACAGAAGGAGAATGGAAGGGATAAAATATGAAATGGAAACTAGAAATGAGTATCACTAGAGAGGAGATATGCGATCCACAAAATGTACCTGCAGGAGCATCGAGGCCTTTGCACACAGTACTCCCCCAAAACTTGGGAGCATTGCCAATGTGTTGTATTGAGATCCAAGAAATTTGTTCGGAGATGAGTTTATGGCAATGGTCACATCCTCCACACCATCACTACCCATTATTGACCAACCATCATCCATAAACCCATTAATAGCATCATTAAACCCCCTGGAAAACAATCCCCAAGACTTTCAGAAGGAGGAAATGGAACAAACCAAAACAAAAGGGTAAAAAACTACTAAAGGTTGCAATTCCCCACAAGCCAAACCAATTACCCACATAGTGGGTGGATAGGTTCAATCGAAGATAGCTAATGGTCCGACCCAGTTTGCCTAAGAGTAGAGATTAACAGAACCCCTTTTGGCCAGGTTTGACAAAACTGAGTGGTTGAAAGTCTCACCTGCACAATCTCTGACTAAATGTCCTTAAAACAGCAGGTTGGCGTCCCCCACTATACTGAATTTCTCCACTGCTTTCCTGTGCAATTTGTCGAATGTGGCGCAAGGCCTGCATATAAGATTTACAGCCCTTAAGACTAAAAAAAAAGAAGTGGCTGAATTATTAAACATCCAAAGCACGAAGTTCATACAGCAACTGTCATTTTCTGTGCAAGTATTTTGGACGATTCATAAAGTGGCCTCAGAACTTCAGGGACACTCCAAGCCTAAATCACACAACAGGTAAATTCAATAAACTGAGTGCATGTAGAAATCAGAATTCTAGCATGAGATAAACTACAAACTGATTGAATTTACTCCTTACATCCAAGTCAATGTGATCTACGATGTGAATAATGGAGCCCCCACCATCACAAGGCCGTATTAGATAACCACTAGGTAGCATTTCGGCTCTTACAAAACAAGAAGCAGGAGGCCCTGTTGGCCCACCTGTAGAAGTCGTCAAAGATCTCTCGCAAATCTGCAAGTTGAAAACAGAAACCATCAAAGAAACGATAGTGGCATAAAAAGCACTTGCAAAGTTCCACTTATTTACTAATCTGTTGAATTCAATTAAAGCACATCCAAACACAGAATTCAGTTTAACAATTCCGTAAAGGTTAGGAATCAAAACCCAGATTACAGCAATGGGCATGTATGATGCTTTGGGTTGGAGAACATGGTTCCCACTTACAAAATGAAAATGTATTATTTTCACTTCAAACAAATGTTGACCATATTTGTAAAAGTTACACAGAAAATAGAGCAATTGCAGTAGGTGCTATTGTGGTTCGAATTTCAAATGATTATTTCTTGTAAAGAAGAACAAAGGAAAAAAACAAGGATTTACCACAAGACTGCCATCTTGTAAACTTGAAGTATATCTCAGTGTCCAAAAGTCGCGAGCCACTGCTAATGTTGTTGGTGCGTAAGTCTGTCGACAAAGAGATTTAAGATAGAAAGCACTTGCGTTCATAAGTAAATATTTACAAAATCTAAACTAAACCAACTAAAAAGTTTACAAGAAAAAAAACAAAAAACAAAAAAAACAAACCTGCATGTAAATTAGCTCCATCATCCCTCCATTTTCTGTAGGGATTGCACTCAATACATCAAGGCAACGGCAGTCACGAAACCAAGATGTGCGATCTTTAAGGATTTCAGCGACCTAAAATATAATAGGGTTTATACTACATCAAAAATAAAAAATAAAAACGTGAAATAACCTATGAAATTTCCTATCTTGTCTTTCTTTTTCAATGCCATGACCGTAATAAGAAAAAATAACCAGCCCAAAAGACAGCAAAACAAAGTTGAAACTGATTACCTTTGCGGGCTCTAAACTCACGAGACCGCAGGCTCGTGCTGCTACCCCACTACAGTTGCGGGAAACAGCAACGATTCCAATAGAATCCGGACCAGGCTACAATGAAATCAAAACGGGTGTTATATTTTGATACTAAAATGAAATAAATCAGATTTTCCAAAAAATATAAAGGAATAAGGAGAGTAAAATATTATACCTTCATCCCAATCATCTGGACCCAATCGACAGCCGTTCCAGTAGCCTTGGAAAGGAACTCTGCCAAGGTCTCCTCAGCTATTGCGAGAAGACTAATACGCAAAAAAGGAAAAAAAAAATCAGTTGAGAGCTAGAAACCTGGAAATTGAAAAACAGTGAGATCAACATGCTGCTTAAAAATTGTATAATTGTCAAGAACTAATAACCTTGCTGGGTTATTCGCATCCCTTTGTGGATGTTGAGGTGTTGGGTTTTGCTGTTGGTGCTGATCACTCAAGACCACAGACTCGCAGCTAGCATCAGTGGTTGCTGTGGTGGATACCTTGAATGCCAAAATCAATAATAGAAAATGTAAGGAAAGAAAAAGAATATAAGAATCAGAACAAGTGAAAGAACACAAAAACTGGACCGCCAATGCCAAATAACCATATCACACGATGGGGAATTTAGGACTGTAAAAGGTAAATTTTAACATTCTTAAGAACAGGACCAAAGAATAAATAATTCAATAAAAGGAAAAAGGAAAAAGGAAAAAATAAAAAAAGCCTAACAAACCAAGTGTCAAGTTCTGCTTCCGTATTTCTTTTGTATTGTTTTTTTCTTTTTTTGCTTCTTTGTGTCCACTTCTAATTTCTGTGTTAACAGGAGTAATTCAAGTTTTTCCTTGGGAGGTATCCAGGGGGAATTGGAATGTAAGAATATCAATACAAATTATAGGATCCTCTCCTTCTTGGAAGAAAAGAAGGATTTTTATAGGTAGTCAAAAAGTAAAATAAAATATATTAGTTCCCGTGCTTTATGATAAAGCATGGATGAAGCTGGAGAGCTTACAGTATGCAGCTGCTGGCGCATGTATCCATTATCATAGACCAACTGCGAAACCTGCTTTTGCAAGCGATCATTCTCTTCCATCAGCAGCTTGTTCATGGCAGTCAGCTTCCTGTTTACAGTCTGGAGACGAGAAGCTTCCTTCCTCTGCTTTTCACGACATCTGTGAAAGCAATTGTGAGATGGTAGTTGGAAAGAGCCTTCTTATATTTTTTTATCGGTAAAAGATGTGCAAATGGAGAAGACTGTTATTCAATTTACCCCTTGGGGAGACAACTAATAAAGAGATCAACTAATCACCAGAAGCCACGTCGGAAATAGATTGATGACCTCAACTTGGGGGGCCAGGCATAAGTATCTATTTGATATCTCTCATGAGTCATTACAATTCAGCATCAAACGAGACAACAGAGAGATTATCGGCACTTATAATACTAAAATCTTCAGCACAGAAGGGACAAACCTCAGAGGCATACGTAAAATTCTAATTGAAAAACTACTCAACAAGTTGGCTGCATTGAACATCCCCTAAAGATGAAATCACTCCAATTGCTCGCAAACTCAACTCATGGAATGAATTGAACAAGACTCGATTCACCACCAGTAATAATAGTAACAGCAGGTACTTTAATACCATTTATGGGATGTATACAAGTTCATTTCAAGTGCCAAAAAGAGAGGAAATAAGGGAAACATTCAAATGTTATTTAGTACTTAATGGAATAAAAGTAGCAAATGAACATCAAAAGGCTTTACTCAGTTTTACCATCTCAGGTAGAATTCTCTGTGCACAACCAAATAAGTACGATGTAACAACTCGTAATTGCCAAATTCACACATTTCATATACATGACATCAAAATAAAGGCCCGAGGATTTTAACTCCAGATCATGATTTCCACATAATTGGCAGACAAAACAATACCTAAACATTACAAAAGAAAAAAACAATTGTCAATCCACGTACAGCCCAAAAAACCCCAAAACAAAATGAATCTAACCTACATTACAATTAAAGTTGAAAAAATCTAAGCTTTAAATTTTGTGTTTCTTTGCTATTTGTAGAAAATTAAATAACCCAGAAAAGGGAGGCAGAAAACCAGTAGACTAACATAAATATCAGTATATTGGTTGTTTGAAAAGGCAAACAGATTAGCAATCATTATCTTCCATTTAATTTCAGATCTTCCCAGAAACATAACTAGCAATAATCATCTAAACGAACCATAACTATTCCCAAAAGTAAACTGATTGTCTTTATCTTTACTTTATTTTCAATACTTCCAAACAACAGGGTAAACCGATACAAACTATTCCCAAAACTACAACCTTCATTCCAGAAGGGATAAATGGGGGAAAAACAAGCAAGTGGTGATTAGAAGTAAAATCAAATTTGTGCTTTTCTATGCCTAACTTTCAGAAATCAAAGGGATGGAAAATGCATGTGCTAGCATAATAATAAGGAAAGAACACAAAGATAAGTGTAAAACAAGGCAGCCACTACCAACATTCCCAAATCCCCCAAGAAAAATCATATTTTGGACAGAACCCTTCGAGTCCTAAATTGAACAAGTGAAATGAAAACAAAACCAAACAGACCAGATCACTAATCCGACCCAAACAACTGCAGATATTATGCAAACATAAGAAATTAGCGAGATTTACCATCTAATAGGAATCCACTTTCTCTTCAATAAAACTAAGAAAAATGAAAGAAAGTGACACTCAACCAAGAAAGGAAAGCATTTTGAAGAAAATGTTGTGGATAAGGTTCAAGAACAATTCGAACCAACTCCTGTTTAGATTAGTTACAGTACTAGCCAACGAAAAGAAGAGGACAAGTGACCATAAATAGCGAGACAAAACATTCAGATAAAAATAATAATACAAGAACAAAAATCAAGCAAACCAAGCTCCCAACCTTATTTTATTCAACTCAAATTCAAACCGGAAACTTGAATATGAACAAACAAAAACACAAAAAACAAAAAATTAGCCCAAAAATCAATGGTACGAATCCCCAATTTACAAATCCTAGAAACCCCGATTCAACAGCGGTTAAGAAGTGAAACATGACCCAATAAATCTGACCCATCTCTCACTTTTCATTTTCTCTAAACCCAAACAACAGATTGCAGCTGTGTCGCTTATAAAAACAAAAATGGTTAACGCGAAAAACTAACGAATTCCAAGTACCCATTTAAGAAATCCTCCCACTCACATAGGAGTTTATGGTGGAGTTAGGAGAGTGTATTAGAAATACCTTCGATTCTGAAACCAGACTTTGATCTGTTTAGGCTCAATGTTAGAGAGAATGGGACACTCCCTAATAAGCTGCTGCCTTCTTATAGAACTAGGCTTTGGGCATTCTGAATACACCCTCTCTAAGGCCTCCACTTGCTCAGGCGTATACCTCACGTACTTGCCCGAATCCATCTGTTTGTTCCCACTGTTGGACTCTCTGTGCATCGAAAGCGCCATTGACGAAAACCCACAGAAAAACAAACTTACAGAAAAACAAAAAAGAGAAGAAGATCAAAGAGGCAAAGACAAACCAACCCTGATATCGAAAGAGAGTTTTTTTTTTGTGTGTGTGGTGTTGGGTTCAGAACTACTGTTTCAACACGGAAATGGTGGTTTTTGCATGCACAGGTAGGCTCTCTCTCCTCCAAGAGAGCCTCCTCTCTCACTCATCAGCTTATGTGTCTTTCTCTCTCACGAAAGAGAAACTATGAGGAAAAAAGAAAATAAACCCAAGTTAGAGGAAGAAGAAGGCTGAAGAAGGAGAGAAAAGACTTGAACACAAAGTGAACAGGATAGAGGAAGAAGAAGGGATCTTCCCTTTCTCGAGAATTTAGAGAGAGCGAAGGCTAGAGAGAGAAATTGCTAGAGAGAGAGAGATAGAGAGAGAGAGAGAGAGAGAGAGTGAGCAAAACACAACGGGCACAGGTTGTGTATCAACTTTTTTTTCCTGTGATTTCGTCGAAATCAAAACAAATCTTCGTATCTGCATTTTCTCTCTCTAGAAATAAACTAAACTATATATATATATATAATTAATTAATTAATAAATGGGGGGGAATGCAGAGGGACTGTTTTTTTAACCAGATTGCCAGAAGACTTTTTTAGACGAGAAATGGGTTAGCTGTTTCTGCCTGCTCCTGTTTGCAACTGCCTTTGGTTTAACAGTTCTTTTAGAATTGGAAAATATAAGTTATATATTCCATTCAGTATTTTAATAAGTAGGCGCATGTTTGGTTTAATTTTTTTATAAACTTTTAAAATTTTAGTTTTTTTTATTAAAAAGAATGTGTAAAAATATGAAAAACCTCATTAATTATAGTAAGAGGTCACTCACTGCCAAACAAATAGACTTTTTAAATGATTTTTTAACAAAATCTTTCAATAAAGATTGACTAAACAAAGGCTAAATTTATTTTTTTATACTCAATCGAGAACCCATTTTTTAAGTAAATTTTTTACTCAAAAAAATGTAAATTTATTTTTATTTATTTATTTTTAAAATAATTTTTAAAATTTATTTAACTTTTGTGTTTATTAAAAATTATTTTATGTCATAATGCTCAGTTACTTTTTTTTTTCATTTTTGTATTTAATAAAAAAAAATTCTTTCATTAGTCAGTATATTATACTTTTCTAATCATTTCGGTCGAGGTAAATTAAAAAAAATAAATTTTTTTATCACAAGACAAGAGAAAAGATTTAGAATAAAATAAAATTATGTCAAAATAAGCTACTAAATTAAGTTTTCTATTTTTATTTTTATTTTTTGTCTTTAATAAAAAAATATCTTATTTATTAAACAAATTTACTTTTTCAATTTCTAGAGTATTCAAGAAATAAAAGATCTTTAATAAAAAATATTTTTAAAATAAAAAAAGACGAAATTAAGCAAAGCCGCAAAAATGAGGCCGGTGTATAATACTTAACATTTATTCATTTGAATTTTTATTCTCAGTTTTTATTGTTATTTTTATCATGGTATAATATTGTGTATTAGAATAATGAGAATATTCTAAAACTACGATAATGTGGCATGATAACTTATATGATGATGACAAACACAGAGTGTGGTATCATAATATTGTAATGCGTATTTAAAAATAATAATATAATATTTTATTACATAACAATGAGAACGATGTAGGATTATAATGTTTAATTATATAATAATGAGAATATTATGAGAATATAGTGTACTTATACATAACGATGATAATATTTTTTATTTCGACAAAAATATGATTTGTCATGATATCTAAATGAAAATATAAAAATAATTACATAATTATTCAATACATATTAATAAGAATTTATATATTTCACGAACCATTAATAATGATAACATAATATTTTACTACATAATAATTATAATAATATTAGAAATTATCATTTTATTGTGAAAATAAAAATTTCTTATTTTTTTTTAAAAAATTCATATTCAATATATATTTACTTTTATAGATCTCTAGGAAAAAATTTTAAAAATAAAAATATTATTAAATATAAATACATATACTGAATGTTATTTAATTTTAAAATTAAAAAATGTATACTAATTGAATTAAATAAATTTTTCTATCTTTTTAAAAAAAATTTCTTTTTTTCTTGTTTTACTCTTTATTTCTCTTCAATTATCATTAAAGTACTTTGGAATAATGACAACTAATTTCGAATTTATTAGAATATAAAATTTTTTTGTATGACTTATTTTTAAATAATTCAGTAAAATAGAGCTTGTAGTTGGTGTTCCGTATTTATAATTTATTTAATTAAAAAGAAATTAATTGTTTGGATCGTGACATAACTGTACGGCTGGTTTCAGCGTGACTTTTGTCTCTGCTCTCTTCTGTCTGTGTGGTGAAATGGTGATGATGCATGCATGCATGAATGCATGAATGCATGAATGGGGGATATATGTTGATGTGTGATGTTGGCATGTGTGTGAACAAATATGGCATGCATGAGACGCGTGAGAGGACAACAAAAACGACAACCCAATGCTTTGCTGGACAAACTTTTGATACATACACACATACATAACACGACACTAACCTTCCTTGAGAACATAGGAAAAAACTCAACCCAATAGAGGTTAGCTTCGTTTTAAGCTGTATTTTTTTATTGGGTAAATTATTCTTATTTTTTTGATATTTTTAATAAAAATAAATATGTTTATATAATTTTTTTTAAGTGATATTAACTTTCTTTCTTAGTTTAGTTTACGTCAAATTAATTTAATTATTAAATTTTTGTTCTTACTTAACGAAAAAATTATTTTACAAATAAAAAAATAATACATTATTTTTAAAAAATACTAAAAAAACAAAATTTTCTTCAAGTATAAAATAAAATGATTCTCAAATTTTTCTTTCAACTATTTTATTTGTTTTAAAACTAAGTTCATTTTTATTTTTTATATTAAAAAACAGACTATAATTTTATTTGAAAAATGGTTTATATCTTTTTTTATATTAGAAAAATGATTTATTATTTTTTGTGTTTAAAATATTTTATTATTATTTTATATAAAAATCAATTTTCTCATTTTTGGTCAAAAAGCAATGTATATTTTTTTATTAGAAAATAATATATTATTTTTTTAGTTAGAATACAACATTTTTTTCTTTAGGTAGAAAATGGTATATTTTGTATGGTTAGAAAACAATGTTATATTTTTTACTTTTTTAGTTAGAAAATAGTTTTTTGTTTATAATTAGAAAACATATTTTATTTTATTTTTATTTTCGAATAATTATACTAACTTCCCCTAAGATTTAAACTTATTACAAGAATCTCCTCCGTGGCCTCTGAAATTACACTGTTTTTACTTGTCAGACTTATTAAGCAGACATCGTTAACGAAAAATAAAATTTTACTTTTTTACCTTTTACTTCGCATTCTTTCTTTTTCTTCTTTCTTTACTCTAATTTACTGTAATCTTAAAAATTAACCTCAAATCCCCAAAATTCATCAACAGTTAAAAGATTAAACTCCACAGGGAAAAACCCCACAGGGACCTCCTCGGTGGTTGGCCCATCATTTCCCTCCCTCTTGCTGTCGCTTACTGTCACCACCGGCGCAAGGAAGGATCCGTCGCCAAGCTCTTCTTCATGAAACCCCCTGTCTTCGCCGCTGCCACCGTCATTGGCATCGTCACCGGCGTCGACGACTACCTCTACGCCCACGGGGTGGTGCGGCTCCTAGTATCGACCTCCTCCCTAATCATCGCCTCCCAACTAGCGTTCACAACGCTCTTCGTGCTCAACGTCGGCGCTGGGGTTCTGGCGCTTCACTCGAGCGGCAACCGGCCCAAGGGCGAGTCCAACCGGGAGTATTTTTTAGGATTTTCCATGACCGTTGCGACGGCAGTTCTGTTCAGGTTCGTGCTGCCGAAGGTTCAGTACAAGTATTTTTTAAGATTTTTCTTCTCTTTTTTATATAATTAATGAAAAATAAATAAATATTTGTGAAATTTGTTCTTTATATCCATTTGAGTTTTCTGTATTAATTTGTTCTGGTGGGTTGGCGATTGGATGGGTGGTCAGCGAAGATCTGGTGGTTGTCGACTAGGGTTTTGGTGGTGCGGCGAGGGTTTTGGTGGAGATTTGGTGGTCTGGTGACTGTTTGGTGGTGCGGCTTGGTGGCTTGTGGTCTATCGTCGAGGATTTGGTGGTTTGTGGAGGTTTAGTGGTTCGGCGGCTATTTTGGGTGGTCAGTTAGGGTTTTAGGGTTGTCAGCGACTGTTTTGTGGTCTGTTGGTGAGAGTTTGGTGGTGTGGCTTGGTGGTTTGTGGTGTGTCGGCGAGGATTTGGTGGTGTGGCTTGGTGGTTTGTGGTATGTCGGTGGCTTTTGGGCTATCGACGACTAGTTTGGGGTTGTCGGACTTTTTTTGAGATTGGTTTTTTTTTCGGGGTTTTTTGCAACGGGGTTTATTAGGATTTTGGTGATTTGGTGGATTTTTTTAGAAAGAGAGAGAGAGAGTGGTTATTCCTGATATGGTGGGTTATTCCTGATTTGGTGGGTTTTCATTACTCAGGAGAGATAAGAGAGAGAGAAGGGTGATGAGAGAAAATTAAAGAAATAATTATATAAATAAGGATAAAATTAAAAATAACATAAAATAATTATTGATATTAACATTTTTCGTCAAGTTTTTTAACGGTTATTTGACGGAATTAGATATCTGAAATATAAAAACAAATCAGAAGGGATGGCAGTATAATTTCAGAGACCACATGAAAAGTTTTTATAATAAGTTTAAACCTCAAGGCGGTAAGTATAATTTTTTTCTTTATTTTTTATTAGAAAAATAGTGTTACTGTTGTTTAGAAAAGTAATTTTTTTCTTTTAGAAAAACAGATTTAGCTTTTTTAGAAAAAAAAACAATTTTAATTTTTTATTAACAAGTCAATTTATTATTTTATCTTGGGAAAAAAACAATTTACTTTTATTTAGTTTAAAACAAAAGAGTTCATTCTTTTTTAATTTGCAAAACAGTTTATTTTTTAGGCAGAGAATCATTTTACTTTATGTTTGAAGAAAAATTTGTTTTTTAAAATAGTTTATTATATTTTTATTTGTAAAATAGTTTTTTCATTAAGTAGTAACGGAGATTTAATGGTTTAACTAATTTAATGCAAAAATTAAACCAGATGGAAGGTTAGTGTCATTTCAGAAACCACGAGGGTGTATCTGTTTTTGTAAAAAATCTAAGAAAAAGTCAGTGTAATTTACTCTTTTTTATTTAAATTACTCTAAAGCTAATAATTAGGCCTTGGCAATTTTAATTTTTTTTGGGCTAAAAATGCCAAAAAATCTAAATTGTCTGTTCGGTTAAAATGGTAAAAAGTTTAAAAAATTAAAAAATTAAAAAATCAAATCAAAACACAAATTTCTATAATATTATGTTCAAATTCTCATTATTTTTATAATACAATAATACTTATTATTATAACTTATTTACTATTACGAACTATATATAATTGTTAATATCAAATATATAAAATGATAAAATTATACACTTTGAATAAAAAGAAAAAAAATTAATTTTTCATCCAAATAATCAAGTTTAAAAATATAATTTAAAAGTTAAATTACCAAATAAGTTATTTTAAACTTAATTTTGCTTTTTAACTAAAAATATAAAAAAAATTAAAAAATTAACTTTTAAATTGATTGCCAGTAGGAACCTGAAATATTTATTTTAGTTTTGTTTGGTTTATGTGGAGGAAAGTTAAGAGAAATTTTAGTCATAAAAAAAATGAAGAGAAGAAAAGGTGTCAAAACTCCAAACCAAACC
>JAOTRH010093573.1:0-84740 GCA_034768845.1 Heliamphora exappendiculata
GTATCGTTCTTCGCCATACCCGCTCCTTGCCCTGTCGGACAGTGTATGGCTCATCACACAAAAAATCAGACAGTCCCCAGCCAGCCCTTCTGTTCTGCGAAATCCCAAATGTCACTCGGCAGAAGTTCTTCGATGGCAAAAGGGATTTTGAAGTGCCGTTTCGAGCATTCCTTTAGATCCTCATTCGGACGCAAGTACAGAACGAAAGCGGTCTTTCCTGACGGGGCGTTTTTTACCTTTTGAGACGTTTCCTTGCCAGTGGCCATAGCGCCAACATCCTTGTCAAATAGTCCGACGGCCTTCGCTAATGGCCGACTATGTGACCAGGCAACGAGCATCTCACCGACCCATGCATGGCCACCACCATGATGCGTGCTACATTTCACGACAACGTCTTTAGATTCGTTGGGGTAAAATATTCGGAGAGCGGCTTCAATTAGTGCTTTGTCGGTAGGCCCCTCGCAGAACAATGTAGGTTTAGTCACGTCCGTGACATGCTTGACGGATTCCTTTAACGTCGCAATTTCTCTTCTTGCGGCTTCAAAGTGTGGTTCAAGCAAATGCATAAGGCCCATGGACGAATCCAAGGCGGTCATATCTTCAGCGCAGAGCGGCTTTACTGTCGTGCTGGTTCGCGAATTATCCTTAGTGACCAGAAAAAGACCAATCTTTTCAGAATCGCTTTTCCTAAAAACAGAATAAAAGGCGGGAGAGTGAGTCGTCACGAACGTTTGGATCTGGCTTGATCCATCGACGAGTTCTTTCGCTAAATCGAAGCATCGGAGTAGCTCTAAGTTGTTCTCAGGCTCTTCATATCCCCAGATCGTCACGCTCTTCGGTTTTCCACGTTCCGACAAATGATTAGCCTGTGTCGCAAGCCACCTTAGTACTATAGGAATATGGCGCACCTTAATTCCGTCGCCGCGTTGATCTAACGAAAATGCTCGTGTTCCATCCGTTGAAGTAAATTCCAGCTGTGCAAACAAGGTGCGCAAACTCGCGGGCAGCTCGATGGTAGTAGACAATCCAAGTCTTTCCATAATTTCTTTCAAGATGGGCTTCGTATTGTCATTAACTGTCTTGGTAAACGAGCCGGACGCTTCGCGTATTTTTTCTTCAACAGTTGCCGTGAGCATGTCGTGCACTTTCGCCATCAGTGACTGGAAGTAATCCTTGCCCTTTATGGCTGGCACGTAATCAAATCGCATTGCTCTAAGAAAAGCCGCAATTTTGGTCGTAGAATTGACCTCCGCGCCGTCGGCATAGCGAAGCTGCTCATCGTGCAGCCCATCTTTTCGCCACCTCTTGACCCACGTTACGGGCGATCGATTAGCAAACGAAGGCGGAGGACGGATGATGACTTCGATGGAGATTTCTTCTGCCTTGTTTTTTCTCTTAATTGCAAACCCACAATAATCACGAACCCAGTTGAATTCGTAACCTCCTTGTCTTTCGCCGTTGAAGAAGAGGTCGAGCGCCCTCAAGACGTTGGATTTACCTTCGTCGTTCTGGCCAACAAAAATGTTCAGGTCCCTCATTTTCTCGTTGAACGAGTCGATCGAACGAAAATGGCGAATGGACAATGCTTCAATGGTCATGGGAGAGATCCACCGTGCTGATTAAATGAGCGCAAGTAAATAGCCTCGCAACTATTCATGAGGGATCCAGACAGTTCACGTCGGCGGCATTCTTAGTGGGATCGCCATAAACATGGCCACCAAGTGATTCCCGATCAGAAGTCGAGTGGAATACTTCTCTCACCGCGAATCTCTAGTAGGCGACTTTGAATGTGGGAGAATCCTCTGGCTTCATTTTGCGCCGATCATAAATCCGCGTCGTCGCAATATTGGCATGCCCGAGCCATTCCTGCACTTTGGCGATACCGGCATCGTGGTCGAGAGCATTGGTGGCCGCGGTTGCGCGCAGCGCGTGCGCGCCGATCCTGAGCCCTAAAGCGAGGGCGTAACGTCGGACCAGCTTATAGACGCCGTCCGGCGTGATTGTCTTATCCATCTCGCCGGTTCGATTGTTGCTGACCGGCCGGAATAGCGCCCCTTCCGTGTCAGCGGCGTGCCGGGCTTCGTCCAGATAGTCGTTGAGCAGCGCATGACACCTGGCATGCAGTGGGATGTAGCGGGACTTGTTGCCTTTGCCGTGGACTCGCAGATGCGGTACGCCGCGGCGTGGCTGGATATCCTTGATCCGTAGACGGCAGAGCTCTTCCCGCCGCAGACCGTGGTAGAGCAGCGTGGCCAGCAAGGCCCGATCACGCAGACCTTTGAGGCTCTTGTCGTCCGGGAGCTGCATCAGCTGCCGGGCCTCCTTGTCGGCGATCGCCGGCGTCTTGCCTTCGTACGAATCCACCTTCGGTCGCTTCACGCCTTTGACCGGGTTCGTCGGCACGGCGTTCTGGTCGGTCAGAAACTCGTATAAAGATGACAGCGCGGACAGCTTACGCCCGATCGATCCAGGCGCGAGCTTCCGGCGATCGAGGTCCTTGCGCCAGGCGATGACGTGAGCCCGGGTGATCAGCCGCAATTCGACCGGCGTCCGGATCCCGACGAACGCCATGAACTCCTTCAGGTCATTCCGGTACGCCCGCCGCGTGTGGGCATTGTCGATGTTGGCGAACCATTCTGTTTCCGGCGGCACGTCCTCAAGTTTGGAGAATTCTGCGGAAGTTAGCGCCCGTCGGGGCAGCGTAACTGGCCTAGGCGTGAGCTTCTTGGCGCTCATTAGCGGACCAGCGCCACGGCCGTTACCGGGAGGGCGGCGAGAATCACCGGCCCGTCAGGCAGGCTTTTCGCATTCCAGCGGATCAAGGGGACGCCGGCGGACTTCAAAGCATGGTTCTTACGAGCATCAGCTTGGCGTCGGTCCTCTCGTGAATGGGTGGCATCATCGAGCTCAACGGCCGCGACGATGCTGGTGTCAGGGTTCAAGATAACGAAGTCGAGCGACAACTGGCTGATACGATTGAACACCCCCAGGCTTCGGCGGCCTCGCTTGAAGTTGACGATCTGCAGGAGCTGGACTTGCGCCAAGACAATATGACCGGGCAACGTTTGGCGCAGACGTTCGTATAGCGCCCGCTCGCGCTCAGACAGGACTTGGCGCTTCCCCTCGAGCGGCCAGAGTTTGTCGAGCGCAGCGTCGCGGCGTTTTAACTTGACCGCGACGACCGCAAGTACGAAGGCCACCAAGACTAAGGCTATAACGAGGATAAATCCGAGGGTGTGCATAGCCCCTATCCTATCTTGATAAAATATATTATCAATATAGAAATCGGGTTATCTAGCCGGAACTATGCTTGCCAAGTTGGGACGATTTACTCAGCGGAATGTTCAGCGGGACAAAAATTTCGTAGGCGGCTTAGCAGCGTAATGATGAATCAATGCGGCAACGCTCAAATACCCGCGCTTCTCCGCGACAGCCTCCGGCAGTTGCCCATCCGACCGCACCCGACCGGGGTCGGCGCCATGCTCCAGAAGGATCTTAACAATCTCGTAGTAACCGAATTCCGCCGCAAGTGTCAGCACAGAATTGCCGGCAGGTATAACAATGTCAGGATCATCGGGTCGCGAAAAACCGGGCACGTCAGGGATAACACAGTTTGGGACTGCGCCAGCCTTCAAAAGAACGATCGTCATTGTGGGGTCCCAGCTGGATCGTTCTCCGCTTCAAGAGTCCTCCCGAAACGCGGAGATTGGCAAGGGAGCCCCCTCGTTGACGATGAGAGCCTGGCGGCGCATGAAGCGCGTATAGCCGTCGATGCCCATGCGCGACGGGCCGAGACCCGACAGACGGAAGGACTGCTTGCCGGCCTCGTGAAACAATGCGGTCAGCGCCGCATCGTTGATGCTGATTGCGCCCACTTGCAATCGCTCCGCGACCGCCTCGCAGTCCTCAATGCTCGGTCCGAACACCGCCGCTGACAATCCATATTGCGAGTCGTTGGCGAGCTCTACGGCTTCTTCGATGGAGTCGAAGGCCATCACCGGCATGATCGGCCCAAAGGTCTCCTCAGTCATGACTTTCATTGCATGAGTGACCTGCGTCATGACCGTGGCCGCAAGCCACAGCCCGCCACCGTACGTCTGGATATCCCCGCCCGTGAGCACGAGCGCGCCGCGCTCTCTGGCGTCGGCTATCTGCTCGGCGAGAATTACCGCCTGAGCGTCGAAAATGATCGGACCGATCTCCCCGGCGCCAATGTCCGGATAGTTGAAGCGCAGCAGTCGTGCCTTCGCTGTCAACCGCGCGACGAAATCATCGTGCAATGACCGCGCGACATAAATTCTCTCGATGGATTGGCAAGCCTGGCCCGTGGCGAGAACGGAGCCGCGCAATGCAGCGTCGGTGGCGGCGTCCAGTTCTGCGCCCTCGAGGACGATCAGTGGATCCTTGCCGCCGAGCTCGAGAAACGCCGGAATGAAGCGAGCGGCGGCCTGCAGCGCGACCTTTTTACCGGTCGCCACCGACCCCGTGAAGCAGACGCAATCACCGAGTTCGATCATCGCGGCGGCCGTGCGGCCATCGCCCGGGATGAGATTCAACACGCCGGCCAGTTCGGGCACTTGCGCGATGCATTGCCGCAGCGGTTCGATGAAGCGCGGCGCGACTTCCGAGGGTTTGATCCACACGGCGCAGCCGGCGAGCAGCGCCGGCAACGCGTCGATCATGCACAGCAGCAGCGGAAAGTTCCACGGCGACACGACCGTGACCAGAGGATAGGGAACGAATCGCGTGCGGTGACGAATCTGCGGCATTGCGCGGCCACGGACCCATCCGCCGGGGTTCATGCCGGGCGCGATGGCGCACCAGGCGTTCAAGGAACGGATCACTCCATCGATCTCTGTGCCCGAAATCCGCGCGCGTCCCGTGTCCTTGCTCAAGGCGGAGTGTAGCGCGGCATGATTGCCGGGCTCGGCCAAGGCTGCGGCAAACTGCTGTAAGGTCCGAATGCGCGACTCCAGGCCGGCCGCGGACCAGCGACTTTGATTGCGCCGCAGCATCTGCGCAACGTCCGACAACACCGCGCTCGTTGGGGCCTTCAATATCTCATCACGCGCGCCGGTTCGCGGGTCGCGCGGAGCCCACGTCCATCCTTCTTCGGGTTGATCTTCGGGACGACTCACCCTTGCTCCAATGCGCCAAGATTCATGCGCCGCCCCGGATCGAGCGCGTGTTTGATCGCATCCTCTTCGATGGCCGCGCAAAAGGTTGCGCGCGCAGCACTGGCGGAATGGTGTTCGGGATTTCGGCGGCACGCTGCCGGGACATTAGTTCGCGCACCGCGCCTTGCGGACTCCTGACAGAGGCAGTCTGGGCCGCCCTCGTTAACGAGATCAGCGGTCAGCGCTTCGATCATCGACGCGGCGGTCACAGGTGGGACGCTCTTGAAGTGCTCGGAACTATTCGCACAAAAAAATTTCGTCATGGCAATATACCTTAAATCTATATCATTTGAGCGAAACCCCGGGGCTGCATCGCCATGAATGAATCACCGTGCTTTCAAGCGTTGGCACTGCAAACCACATGTATTGCGGTCAATGGCGCGGCGGAACCTCGGGCCACAATGCTGGAATCCTGCGCGCGGGTTCAGCGCCAGACCCAGGCCGCCAAGCGCTTCATTGGCGCTGATCTGCGCCTGGTGGTGCTGCCCGAATACCTGCTGACCGGATTCCCCATGGGCGAGTCCGCCGCAGAGTGGGCGCAGAAAGCCGCTCTTGCGATCGATGGCGCCGAGTACGCCGCGCTGTGCGACATCGCGGTCAAGGCTGGCGTGTTTCTGGCCGGAAACGCCTACGAGCTGGACGCAAATTTTCCTGGAATCTACTTCCAGGCCTGCTTCATCATCGACCCGCGCGGCGAAGTCATCCTGCGCTATCGACGACTTGTGTCCCTGTTCGGGCCGACCCCCTACGATGTGTGGGACAAGTACCGCGCCGTGTATGGCGAGGACGCCGTTTTTCCGGTCGCGGATACCGAGATCGGCCGGCTCGCGGCGATCGCGTCCGAGGAAATTCTGTATCCAGACATTGCGCGGGCCTTTGCGCTGCGCGGCGCAGAAGTCTTCGTGCATTCCTCGAGTGAAGTCGCCAGTGCGCTGCAAACCCCGAAGAACATCGCCAAACAGGCGCGCGCGGTTGAGAACCTCGCCTACGTGGTTTCCTCCAACACTGCGGGAATCGACGGTATCGGCATACCGCGCGCATCCACCGACGGCAACTCCCAAATCGTGGATTTTCGCGGCCTGGTGATCGCGCAGGCAGCGCTCGGGGAGAGCATCGCCGCCTGCGCCGAGATCGATCTGGCGGCCTTGCGGCGATACCGCCGCAGGCCCGGCCTGGGAAACATACTCTCGCGGCAACCGCTCGACCTGTGGCGCCACGCCCTCGGCAGCGCTCAGATCCAGCCGCCCAACACGCTGGTGGCACAGGACGGTTCGTTATCGCAGCCCAACGCCGCGTTTTATGGTGCGCGGCAGCGACGCAGCATCGATCGCATGATCGACGAGAACATGATTCTATGAATTCGGCGCCGGAACTCGCGCGTGCTTTTCAACTGTCCTTTGCCAAAATCAAGGGCGGTCTCACGATTGCATCGATCGCGGTGCCAGCGTCGTCTTGCAAAAATCTCACGACGGCGCCGGAAAGCAATTCGACCGCTTCGAACAATGCGCTTTTGCAAGGAACGCCGAGATCGAGGAGAACAGAACCGGGCTTGGCCAAATGCGCGGCGCGCGTCATTGAATCGAGCATCTCGCCCTCGTGGGTGATCAGTAATATCGGATGAGTGCTTGCCTCAAGCGATGGCGCAAGGTCGTGACTCAGCGCGGCATTGTGGCCGTACCAGAGGTAGGGTCCGGCCATGAGTCTGCTCAAGACCATGCTTTGCGCCGCATCGATACCGAAGCTGGCTTCGAGTCGCCGAAACAGCGCCGACAGATGCAGACCGCCTGACTCGGGGATGAAGGCGCCGGCATCGCGTTCATGAGGCACGATGCGCTCCCACCAACTCCTGAGTTCGGCCCTGCTCATGAGCGGTACCCCGTAGAGCAGAAGCTTTCCAAATCGATCCGGGTGTTTCACGGCGGCGGCGAGACCCACCTGGACCCCGGTATGAAAGCCAAACACATCGACTTTGCCGACTTGCGCGTGATCCAACGCGGCCATGGCGGCATCCGTAAAATCCTCGATCGTCGGCGGCCACGGCGGAGCGTCTGACATGCCCATCGATGGCAGGTCAATCGCGATGACGCGTATACCCGCCTGCGCAAGCAAGGGAAACATACCGGCAAAATCAATTGCCGAGGTTGGCGACTGGTGCAGCATCAACAAGGGCTTTCCCTCGCCCCCGGCATCGTAATAATGGACCTGACCCGTACGGGCCTGCGCATAGGCTCGGTGCAATCTAGGGCCGCTCGGGTGCATGCGCGAGTTCCGGCGCTCAGCCGTCAACCATCTCTAAAATGGCGCCATCGGGCGCGCACGGCGCCCGATATCCTGCGACGGCCTCGGCTGCGACGCAGCGCCGTTCCGAGGCCTCCGGGTCGATCATGCTCAAGGTGACTGCACCGAGTAGTTTCATGTTGGATCGTCAGGTTAAAGGATATAGCATTATAACAATTGGAGTCACAAGCAACGCTGGGGGTTATGCGTCATGCAGGACATTCGCGCGCACATGCCGGTTCTGGCACGTCATGAAGGCACTTGGGAAGGGCTGTATATTCATGTCGATTTGGACAGCAAAGAGTTGGATCGCCACGCGGCGCGCGTGCAGTGCACGTTTCCCGCATCCGGACCCTATCCCTATCACCAGATCAACACGTACACCTGGGCCGACGGCCGGAGCGAGGTCATTCACTTCCCAGCGACTTACAAGGACAAAGCGATCTGGTGGGACACGGAGCGCATCCATGGCCGCGCCTGGGAGCTCGACCATCGCTCGGTGGTCTTGACGTGGTCACGCAAGGATTTACCGGGCTCTTATCTGTACGAGATGATCCAGATCTCGGATGACAATCATCATCGCGGACGAACCTGGCATTGGTTTGTCGACGACCGGCTGGTCAAGCGCACCTGCATCCAGGAATCGCGGGTCGGCTAAGTCCCGGCGGCATCCCACCGGGCGGCCACAATCTCATCGCCACGCGTGAAGCATGCGCCGGGCTACTCGCGCAGCCGTTTGACTTCCGCGTACTCCTGACGGTCCCAGAAACGCCTTTGTAACGGCACAGCATGACCCGATCGCAACCGCGGCGGTCCTGTATTTCCGCGAACTCCTAGCGGACTAGTTGACACGTTTTATCGGCGAGCGTAAAACTACTCCATTAGTTGCAGGTGGATCATCTATGCGAATTGTCCTGGCCGACCGCGAAGCGGATTTGATGGAAATCCTCTGGGATCATGGTCCATCGACCGTGGCCGAAGTGCGCAAAAAACTGAAGGCCAAATTGGCCTACAACACGGTTTTGTCCATTCTCCGCACCCTCGAATCCAAAGGTTATGTCGGACATGAGGAGGAGGGACGCGCTCATCGTTACCTCGCATGTGTCGGGCGGGAGGACGCCCGCCATAGCGCTTTACGACATCTGTCGGCCAAACTCTTCAAAGGGTCGGTTGAGCTGTTGCTAACCAGCGCGGTCTCGGATCGCAAGCTCTCCGACGAGGAAATCCAGCGGATTCGAGCGCTGCTCGACCAGCGAAGTCAGGGGGATAAATCATGACCGCTGAACTTGCCCTCTACGCGATTGCCGTCGCGCTGCTCTTCGGACTGGCCGGGCTTGCGCTTGAAAGGATTGCTGCTTGCCGCGATGGCGCGCGACGCGGCATCTGGGTTGCGACCATGATCTTATCGGTGTCTTTTCCGGCTATGAAACTGGTGGCGCCCCACTGGCGTTCGCCGCAGTCGGTGGCCTCGTCTGTCAGTTCGATCCCGTGGTCTGAGCACAGCCGCCTCATTGCGACCACAAACCTCGGGTCACAAAACGAGCAGCCGACTATTGCCGTGGTTCAATCGGATTGGCAACACCGATTAATGTGGCTGAATCAGCCGTTACTCGAGAACGTTTTCCGGACATTGTGGTTAACCGCATCGATTGGGATGGTGACGTTCTACATGCTGCTGTGGGCACGATTGCGGATGACTTCCCGTTGTTGGCGACGCGAAAGGATCAGCGGTCACGATGTGTGGGTTACCGAAACGCTCGGGCCTGCCGTCTATGGGTTCATTCGTCCCGTCATCCTTTTGCCGCAATGGGTGCTCGAGGCCCCGCGTGCAACTCGCGAATTCGTCCTGGCGCATGAGAGCGAGCATCTTGCTGCGCGAGATGCTCGATTGCTGGCGCTCGGCTTGATGCTAGTCGCCATTGCACCATGGAATATACCGCTGTGGTGGCAGTTGCGACGCCTGCGCTTTGCGATCGAGGTGGACTGTGACTCTCGGGTCCTTCGGCGCGGCACTGAAGCTAAAGCCTACGGCGAAGTGTTGTTGAGCATTGGCCTACGACGCAGCTCTGCGCCGATTGGAGCAATCGCGCTCATTGAGCCGGCCTCGCAACTGCATCGACGAATTCAAATCATGATGTCCCCGCTTCCAAAAAGACGACAGTTGATCATTGCTGCAGCAGGTTGCGTGTGTTTGACCTGTGTTGCGATCGCCACCGATTTACGCGGGCCTCGGGTGGAACCGACTTCGTCGACGTTGCAGCCCAAGTCCTCTCAGATATCAAGAAAACCGCCGCCTCCGTCAGATGCTGCACAGATCAGTTCGATACGCCAACTAGTCGAGCATCGGTACCCTGAGTTGTTCAGCTCCAAGGCCGCTGGACGCCCCGTTTTCGTGAACTTGCTGTTGAACAGCGATGGAACGGTCTACGCGAGCTACAAAGAAGAAGTCGAGCCGCGGCCATACATCGGGAACTCGATGAGGGCGTTCAAGGCGCTTGGCGTGGATTACGAGCGACGTGGTCATGGGATACAGCACAGAATACCGACGCCGGACGGCCGCAGTTATGTAGACGTTGCCGCGTGGTATTTTCAGAAAGAGGGGCCGCCGTGGTCCGACCCTGCGAGCGTGATCAACCGCAGCATCGCTGAGCACTACTTCCCGGATCTATACACCGCCTCGATGGACTGGCCGCGCGCGGATCCCTGGGTGCTCCTCGATCGCCAAGGGAACGTGCTGAAGACCGGGCGTCGAATCGCCAATAGTGGTGAAGACGTCAAGCTCTACATTGAATCCATGTACCCGGGAGTCAAGACCGCGGAATTCTCGCCGGAGACAATCCACCCCGCGCAAATACAGACGGGTCGCAGTGACTGGCCGTATGTGGGTTTCGTATGGCTCGCTGCTGACTCGCCAGTTTCGGATGTTTCTCTGACGGATCGCTCCAAACGCAGGGATTTGTTTCTGTATGCCGACGTCAACGATGGAGCACGGACAACGTACACGCAGCTGGCTGCGATGACATTCGGATCCCCAACCGTGATCCACGAGAGTCCATACTTTAAGCCTCACAGCATCAAGTACATCGAAGTAACCGCGACGGATGCCGGCACCGATGCGGTGGCTCTGCGCGTGCGCTCACAGCCGTTAGTCATTGGGCTCGATGCTGAGCAGATGGCCCAATTGGTCGCCAGTGGAATTGAACCCAAGATCCCGGATCCGAACCCCTTGGCATGGTCGCCGGAGACTGCGCCGATTCGTGTCCCGTATGGCGAATCCGGGCAACTGCAATTGACCGACCCTGACGGCCACACGTGGTCGATCGTGCTTCATCCGGCGCCCTTGAAGCGAGCACCGACCTAGGCTGTTTGTGGAATGCGTGCATCGCTCAGCGGGTGGCATCGGGCGGCGAATAATGCGCGCGCGTAAGCCGACGCTGTATGTAGAAGGCTGCAATCCGAGCGGCCGGACGTCGCCGCAAGGGCTAAGATTCTTGCAATCGCGCCCCCAGTCTTGCGGCAGCGGAAATTCGAGGATCATTTGCGCTAAACGGCGGGCCAGAAAATCGCCTCATGCGACCGCCGAGCGGGGCATAATACCCATGTTGGTCCTTACTGCAAGGAAGCGAAAATGCGTGCCCAGCAATGGTTTTTGTATGGGGTATTGGTGATCGGACCGTTCGGTTCGGCCCACCCCGCCGAAGACAAGAGTCTGTCGCTTACGATCTACAATAGCGATCTTGCGCTGATCGAACATGTGCGACCATTCACTGCCAGCGCCGGTAAAAATCGCGTCGATTTCGACGGCGTTTCGGCGCAGATCATTCCGGAAACCGTTGGATTCTCTGCAGCCGGTATGGAGATCATCGAGCAGAACTTCGACTACGACCTACTGACTCCAAGCAAACTGATGGAGAAGGCGGTTGGACAGAAGGTTCGACTTGTCCGCACCAATCCCGCCACCGGCGCACAAACCGAAGAACTGGCGGATGTTTTGTCGGTGAATGGCGGGGTCGTGCTGAAAGTTGGGGACCGAATTGAAGTGTTGCGCGAGGACGGTCTGCCTTCCCGGGTCATATTCGATAAAGTGCCGCCCAATCTGCGCGCTACCCCCACTTTGTCGGTTCTTGTGAATGCCAAACGATCGACAACTGAGGACGTTCGCCTCACGTATTTGTCAAAGGGCCTGACATGGAGCGCGGACTACGTGGCTCTGTTCGATGAAGTGGCCGGCAGCGTAAAGATGCAGGGCTGGATAACCCTGAAGAACACGTCCGGCACGGGCTTTGCAAACGCCCGCGTGCAATTGGTGGCTGGTACGGTCAACGTATCAACCGACGAATCCATTTGGTGGCAACGTTATAACTATCTTCACAATTCTCAGCAGCGTAACGGCGGCGCGGAAGCGTCGGGACGCCAACAGCTGTTGGATTACTATGTTTATCCGATTGATCCACTCACCACCATCGCCAACAACCAGACGAAACAGGTGAGCTTTCTTTCAGCCGACGGCGTCAAAGCGAACAAGGGATACGAGCTGGTATTCTACGGATTCGAATCCCTCCCGGAGCCGCGATCGGCCGAGGTGCGAGTCCGCTTTGCCAATTCCAAGGCGGGCGGAATGGGCGAACCACTTCCCAAGGGAATCGTACGTGTCTATGCTCGCGACACAAAGAGTCAGCCGCAGTTCGTAGGCGAAGATCGCATCGGTCACACCAGCGCCGGCTCCCAATTGTCGATCAAGATTGGTGATGCCTTTGATGTGACCGTGCAGCCAACGTTGAAGCAAACAACCAAGGTTTCTCGCCTCGTGGCGGACTACGAAATGAGCTATGTGATTCGTAATGCGCGCTCAGTGCCGGTCACTGTCACGGTGAGGCAAGACGGGTTGTGGCGCTTCAATGAGATACGGCGGGAATCCATCAAGAGCAGGCGCATTGATGCGGGTAGTATCGCTTGGGACGTAGCGGTGCCGGCGAACGGCGAGACTGAGCTGTCTGCCGTCATTCGCAACTAAGATTGGATTTGTCGTGCGTCTTGCGCCGCTGACGCTTGCCTTGCTCGCGACCGCTGCCGCATATGCGGCCCCGGGTGGTACCGTGGTCTCTCAACATGCTGCCTCGGTATCTGTCACGATTTATCGGGACGACCTGGCCCTGATCACGGAGACTCGTTCTGTCAATCTGCCAGCAGAGCCGGTGACGCTCGAATTCGCGGACGTCGGCGAAACACTCATGCCGGAGACGGCGATTGTATCGGGGATGGACCGAGCCCTCATCGAAAGCAACTTCGATGCCGACCAGCTCTCGCCAGACTCGCTGATCGCCAAATCCATTGGCAAGGCGGTGACGGTGACCAGGACCGACCACCACTCCGGCCGGGTAACTCAAGTCCAGGCGACCATCGTTGCGGCGAACGACGGTGTGATTTTGCAGATGGCGAACGGGATTGAGGCATTGCACTGTTCTGGCGTAGCGGAACGACTGGAGTTCACGAGTACCGAAGGACTCGTTTCAAGGCCGAAGCTATCTGTAAGACTTGCCGCAGGTAAACCAGGGCTGAAGCAAATCAAGCTGAGTTATCTGGCCACCGGATTTTCCTGGAGTGCCGACTATCTTGCGCACTTGAATAGACGACGAAACCGGATGGATTTGGCTGGGTGGATGACGCTTGTAAATCAAACCGATTCGAGTTTCCCGGGGGCACAGGTTCAGGTCGTGGCGGGCACCCTGAATCGTGCTCAAAGTGAAGAGGACGGTTACAACGACGAAGTCGCTGAGGATAGAACGTCTGACCAAGCGTCCCTGTTCGGGCATTGCTATACCCTGACGCCGATCAGGAAGCGCAGCCGGGGAGTTCGTGGGGTGCCGGCCGAGGAGGGATTGGACGAGGTCATCGTCACAGCTGCGCGCCAAGCGAAGCGCGAAACATTAGGCGACTATCAGCTTTATCGTATTCCGTGGCGTACCGATCTGCATGCCCACCAGACCAAACAGGTGGCATTCCTTGGCAAATCGAGCGTTCGGGTCGAGTGGTTTTACGGAGTCCGCTTACCCGGCTTTGATACTAAAAATGAAAACGATTTGGTGCCCGCCAACCTCTTTCTGGGTTGGAAAAATACGATTGCTGCCGGGTTAGGTGAACCTCTACCGGGTGGAACCGTGCGCGTATTCGAATCCGGTAATACCGGGGATTTGTTTTCTGGGGACGCGCAGATCAACGATACGCCGGTCGGCGTGCCGGTGGAGATCAGATTTGGTGAAGCGATGAATGTGGTGGTCGTGGTTGCGCGGACGTATGAAGAAGATCCGAGAGCTCGATGGGTCAAAACTCACGCCGGAATCCGAATCCACAATGAGCTAAGTGTTCCCGCATTGGTCGAAGTTCGCCAGGAGTCGCAAAGCCCAAATGGCTATCAGCTGAGGGCAACTTCCGCCTCCAGACCGACGCAGCACAAGTCAGGGGATCTCATGTGGCGAACCACAGTCCGCCCCGGCAAGGACGAAATCCTTCAGTACAACCTGATTGTAAACATCGCAAGCCCTCAGCGCTAAAGTCGAACGGCGATTGAATTTCTACCTTAACCGACTCGGTGCCGCTTGCACCGACACTATTGGTATTGACAAAATACATTGTCAATTTAGCAGCCAATCACAGCGGCTGATTTTTTCAACGCATGTAGGTCGCTGACAAATACGTCTTGCGACCCTTAGCCGACACGATGAGAAGCTCGTTTACACCCGAGGCGATTCGTAGCGTCACCTCTTCTTACGCGCTCAGCCACAGTCACACATACCGCGGGATCGGGCCGTCTTGCGGTGTGGTGTTAGTCCCGAGGTCGATGAACACCTCCTCGATGTAACAGTAACCCCAGCCCTCCGGCGGGTCGTAGCCTTCGATGATCGGATGGGCGGTTGCACGAAAGTGCTTAGTGGCGTGCTGCCCCGGGGATTGATCACAGCACCCGACATGCCCGCAGGAGCGGCAGATCCGCAAATGGACCCACCGGCTGCCGGTCCGCAGGCATTCTTCGCACCCCCGGGCGCTGGGGTGAACATGCTTGATCGTCGAGAGATGAGCGCACGATTTCTTCATGAACGATTCTCTTACCGGTTCCGTTCATTGTGAGAGGAATTGACGTCCAGTCAACCCCTTAAAGTAGCGTATCGAGCCAATGCGATCGCGGTGGCGCTGGCTCATCGGGATCGTTTTCCTGCGTCCTGCGGTCTCGATAGGCTCAAGGCAGTCAGAGTTCGGGATCGCATTGCGCCAAGACAGTCAGGCGCAGCGTTGCTAATTGAAGCGCTGGTATCGGTCTTTGAATCGAAGCATATCGCCAAGCTTGGCTTCCGCGCCTTCCGGAAAGCCACATCGATCCGCGAAGGTGGTTGTGTCCTTGTAGGTGCCAAAGAGGCGGTCCCACAAGGGGATATCTCCGAAGTTGAATCGGTGGACGTCGAATTGGTGGTGGATCGAATGTAATTCGGGTGTTTGGATGATGTAGCGTAACCAGCGGGGTGATTTCAGATTCGCATGATAGAAATACTCCCCGGTCGCCCCAAAAAAGTTGTACCAAAATGCGCCCAACATGGAACAACCCAACAATGGATACAGAACGAGGGCACTCAGGATGGCATCACTCAAGATTTCTATAGGATGTTTATAAAAAGACGTTACCACTTCAATTCGTGAAGGGGAGTGATGGATTTGATGAAACACAACCCAGAACCCCTTCGCATGACGAACGCGATGCCACCAATAGAAGAAAAATGTGCCTACGAACCATCCGACGAATCCCTCCAGGGGCGGCAGTTCCCAGGATCGAAGCGCAAATAAGGATGTATTCCCAAAGAGATGCATCCAAAGTCGGGCGGTCGCCAAGGTGATCGCCAGCTGCATCAAATTGACCAACAACGCCCGCCAGTATCAGCTCTGGGAGGCGGGCAGCGGACGGCCCGGGAATAAGCGCTCTGCAGTAAAGAACACTGCCGTGGCGGCGACAACCATGATGCTGGGAAGCGTTAGCGCCATGCGCGCGGGGAGGCGGTGAGAAAAAC
The DNA here is from genome assembly GCA_034768845.1 of Heliamphora exappendiculata. Lineage (NCBI taxonomy): Eukaryota > Viridiplantae > Streptophyta > Magnoliopsida > Ericales > Sarraceniaceae > Heliamphora > Heliamphora exappendiculata. The sequence goes on from JAOTRH010093573.1 coordinate 15,509, forward strand.
GTGATCCAGGGTCGCTGCTCCTTGACCGATTAACTTTACTACATCAGTTGCCGCCGGCCCGGTCAAATCTTGCGCGCATTCGGCATTCAAATCCGGGTCATCCCCGACTGTTCTGTTTGTGCACGGCGCAGTGCTAACGGATTGTACCGTGTTGACCGTGTCGCAAGCGTGGCCGATGCACCTGCAACGACCGCGACTGCATCAACAGTGGGGTGTTGTGACATCAGGTATATGTACCGCTGGCCCGTCTATGGCATCGGCGGGCTCTTGCTGCTGTTCGCCTCGCTGATTGTGTATGACTTGCTCGTGCGTCGCCGCCCTCATGCCGTCAGTTGGATCGGTGCGGTGGCGATTCTCGTCAGTCTCGCCATCGCGGTGCTGCTGGGCATTTCGGGCGAAGGCTATCGGTTCTTGCACGCGGTCTGATTGTCCTTCCCGCCGCCGCTCACAGCCGCAGCGTCGCTTTCAGGTACAGATAGCGGCCGATGTAGTCGTAGACGAACGGATTAGAATTCGTGCGGCCGACCGTATCCCGGAAGAACGGGGGCGATCGGTCCAACAGGTTGTCGACCCCGCCGGCCAGCGTGAGGTTGTGCAGATGGTAGGAGGCGGAGATGTCGTGATACCACACCGCCGGTAGACAGTCCCCGGGCGTGGCACAGTTCGCCGCCGGTGCGTTCGGGTCGGTATAGCGGATCACGCTGTGGATGAATCGCGCCGACCAGGACAGCGACCAGGCATCATCGGACCAGCCGACGGTCAACCGGTTTTGAAGCCGGGGATTCGCGCTCGTGAACGGGCTGCTGGTCTGCTGGATTTTCCCGAGGAAATTATTGATCGTGCCACTCTGATCGGCGGCCAGAAAACTCAAGGTGGTCGTCGCATTGTCGCTGATCGACAGCTTTCCGCGGCCCAGCGGATGCGTGAAGTACACGCCGTAGTCGATGCCGTCGGTGCTGATCGTGCCTGAATTCAAGCTCGTCAAACTCTGCGTCGAGATCCCGCCGGCCGCGGGCTGACCGGAGGTGGGCACCGGCGTTCGCGGGCCGATCGTGGCGCATGAGGGGTCGGTCAGGCCGGGCGATGCATAGCACAGGTTGAGCGCGGTCTGTGCATCCGGGACCTGGAGGATCTGATTGGCGAGCTTGATGCGCCAGTAATCCACGGTGACCTGCAGTGTCGGCGCAATCGTCGGCGTCAAGATCACGCCGACGGTGAAGTCATGGGTGCGCTCGGGCGTCAGGGACGGATTGCCGCCCGACACGCCGGGGATCTGTTGCGTGCTGTTCAGGGACGGCTGGAATGTGGCCGGGTTGATCCCCACGGCGCCCAGGGAGGCCGCGCAGTTGGCGACGACCGTCGCATGCCGCGCGCCGCTGCTCGTCGTGAGCAGGGAATTCGACGCGGGATTTGCATCGCAGGGATCGTTGACGCCGCTGAAGGTCGTCGTGTTCGCGAGATACAACTCCTGAATCGTCGGCGCCCGAAACGAGGTGGAAAGAGTGCTGCGCAGGCGAACATCCTCGATCGGCGCCCAGTTGAGCGTGGCTTTCCAGGTCGTCGCATTGCCGAAGTTGCTGTAATGCGATGTTCGACCCGCGGCATCGATCGACAATTCCTTCGCCAGAAACCGATCCTTCAGGATCGGGGCGTTCAATTCGATGAACCCTTCCTTCAGATTGTAAGACCCGGCGGTCGGCGTGCCGCCCTGATCGGTGCGTCCCGTCGCGTTGGCGAAATCCGGCGTATCGGACAGAAACGCGGCGAATGTCGCCGCCGAGGGCGACACTCAGGTCGCCGGCCGGCAATGCCAGCGCCGGACCCGAGATCTGCGCGGACAGCATGTTCTGCGTCGTCTTCAGGATGTCCGTGGTATTGACCCGCAGCAAGGACAGATCGTCCGCCGTCAGGTTGTTGATGTCGCCGGTGAATGTCGCCAGGTTCGGCATGTCCACCAGATTGTTGGTATGCGCCTGACCATCGCTTTGCCCGTGATTCAGCTTGAACTCCCAGGCGAACTTTTTGAACAGCGTACCTTCCAGGCCGACGATCGTGCGGATCGTCTGCACATCCGTGAGATACGTACGATTGCCAATGACGGTGGAACGGAACGGGACGCTGGCGAAGGAGGCCCCCGGCTTGGCTGGGTCCAAGGGACCCGGAAGGCCTTGAATATTGCCGTAGAGGCCGGAGCCCAATGCTCCGGACGGAATGTTGGCGCGGGCGACCTGCGGATCCGGGTTCGCAAGACCGAAAGCGCTGCGATCCGTGTACATGACTTGCGCGATCAGCTCCACCGGCAGATTGGCGGAATCCGGATTGAGCGCCACGTGGGTCGCGGCATTGATCGTTTTGCGCGTCGTGCCGCCGTACAGATTGGGGATCGTCGTTGTGTCGAAGGCCGCGGGCGCGGTTGAAAAGCCGCCATGGCCGTTGCCGATCAGATCGTAGGCCGACCCGTCGGGGTGGGTGCCTTGATAGTGACCATCGGGAAAAAAACCGCTGTTGGCGCTGCCATTGATGCTGCGGGCCCAGGACCGGTCGCGTTGGTAGATCGGATCGGCTTTGTTGTAGCCCACATTGATCAGCAGATTGCCGCGGTCGAAATCCGTGCCGATCGTGACCGCCGCTGCGTAGGTGCGCTTGTCCCGCTTGCTCGACTCCCCGCCCGACACATCCGCCTGAACGCCGCTGAAATGTTTGCGGGTGATGATGTTGATGACGCCGGCAACCGCATCGGACCCGTAGATGGGAGAGGCCCCATCGCGCAGGATTTCGATGTGGTCGACGAACTCGGTGGGGATGTTGTTGAAGTCGACGCCGGCAAACGCCCCGGCATTGGCGCTGGTGACGAAGCGCTGGCCGTCGACCAGCACCAGGGTGCGTTGCGGACCCAGATTGCGCAGATCGACGAATTCGAAGCCGCTGCCGCCAAAATTGCTCGACTCCGCATTGTTCAGGCCGTTGCTGCCGACGGACGGCAACTTCGCGAGGACCGATTCGATGTCGACGGAGTTGCTGTTCTCGAGGTCCGCCGTGCTGATCACCGTGATCGGATTGGCGCTCAGCACATCGGTAATGCCCTTGATGCGCGACCCGGTGACGACGACCTCGGTCAGGTCCTCGGCCGAAGGCGCCGCCGCCGCGCTACCGCCGATCAGGACCAGTGTCAGCAGGCAGGCGTTCTGTAAGCTTTTGAATCGCATTATGATTTCCCCATGGATGTCGGTTGTAAGGGGTGCGTGCAAATCCGCACCATCCGTTGCGATCCAGTCTAGGAAGCGGGTCGGATGCGCCTGCTGCAGGGATTGCTTTTTTGATTTGGCAATCCGTGCAACCGCTGTGGCGTGCAACTCGCGCACAATGGCGGCATGGCGTCTGGGGTCATGGGCATCAGGGGAGCAGGGTGACGGTCTATCGGGAAATGCCGGCCATTTGGGATCCGACGTTCCGCTCGCGCTTTTATCAGCGATGGGGGCGGGAGGCTGCGGTCATTTCAGCGCGTACGCATCGCGCCGAATATCCGCAATACCGGCAGTTGTTGTCGATCAAGGCCGCCTTCGGCGGGTCCGAGGAATATGTCGTCGGCAATCGCCGCCTGTGCGTGGACGATGACACCTTTGCAATCCTGAACCATGATCGTTGCTACGGAAGCGTCATCCGCAGTCTGACGCCCGTGCATTCATTCTCGATTTTTTTCGATCGTCGTCTGGTCGACGACGTCAATCGATCGCTGCTGTGCACGGACGAGCAGGGATTGAACGGGTCCGCGGCCGGACGCACGTGGCCGATCGAGTTTCCCGAGAAACTCTTTCCGCATGATCATCTGGTCAGCCCGGTGTTGCGCTACCTGCGCGATGCCGTGGATGCAGGGATGGACGATGCGGGCTGGCTGGAGGAGCAGTACCTGTTCCTGTTGTCCCGCATGCTGCGGCTCTATCACAATCGCCTGAACCTCGAAGCGTCGGTGCCGAGCACCAAAGCATCGACCCGGCGAGAGCTATTGCGAAGGGTCGAGTACGGCGTTGATTTCATCCATGCGCGGTATCGCGATGCCATCCAATTGGGAGACATTGCGGCCGCGGCCTGCCTGTCGCCGTATCATTTCCTGCGGACGTTCAAGGCCGTCTACCGCAAAACGCCGATGCAGTTTCTCAACGACAAGCGGGCGATCGCGGCGCGGCGATTTCTCGAACGATCGACCTTGTCGATGTCGGACATCGCGGTGTATGTCGGCATTGGCAGCCGCACCAGCCTGTTCCGCCTGATCGTGTCGACCTATGGCACGACGCCCAGCACGCTGCGACGCGAGGCGTTCACGACCCACCGTGCATTGCAGATCGCGAACGGGGCACGCCGCTCGAAATGATGAACACGCGCCCTGAATGATGGCCGTTGACGGCGCTCCAGCCGGAGGTGATCAACAGATCCACGCTGCCATCGCCATCGATATCACCGATGCCCACCGCATCGAAACCGAGGGTGTCGCCGGGCGTGCGGCAGGTGAAGGTCTTCATCAGATGCCCGTCCCGTCCGGAATACAGATAGGCGCGGCCGCCGGACACGGCTGCCTTGCCGTATTGCCAGGCGCCGACGATGAGGTCGGCATGGCCGTCGCCGTCCACATCCCCGGCAACCGACGAACTGGTGCCGAATCCTTCCCCGGCCGTCTCGCCGGTCAACACGCGTAACAGCGCGCCGGTCGCGCCGGAGTGAACGTAGACGCGTCCGGTGGAGGCGCCCCGCGCCGCATTGCTCCAGTCGGAAGCGTACACATCGCTCGCGCCATCGCCGTCGACATCGCCCGGCACCGAGACGAACATGTAGCCCAGCTGGCTCCCGGTCGTGTCGGCATCAAAGAAGAAACCCGGCGCCGCCGTCAAACCCCGATAGACATAGACCCGACCGTGGTGCGAGGGTCCGGCCCCGGGCGCGCCGACGACGAGCAAGCGCTGCGGACCGGCCGTGTGTCCGGTGACCGCACTGCCGAATCCATCGCCCGGCCGCTCGCCGGTCAGCGTCAACAGCAACCGGCCATCTTTCCCGGAGTACACATAGGCATGTCCCGGGTTGGTGGATTCGCCGTCCTTGCCCGGTGCGCCGACGATCACGTCGTCGAAGCCGTCGCCGTCGATGTCGCCGATGCCGGCGACGTGGTTGCCGAACACCTCATCGGCGCGTTGCGCATGGAACGTCCTCAAGACCCGGCCATCGCGTCCGGAATACAGCCGCGCCACGCCGGCGCCGGCCGGACCGCTGGCGATCACGTCCGGTATGCCGTCGCCATTCGTGTCCCCGGCCGCTTCGATCCCGCTGCCCAGTTGATCGCCCGGTTCGCCATCCGCGCTCCACAGCAGTTGTCCGGAACCGCTCGAGTACACGTAGATGCGCCCCGCGTTTGAGCCGTTGACGCCATGCGTCGGGGCCGAGGTCACGACATCGGCGATGCCATCGCCATCCACATCGCCGAGGGAGCGCGCGATCCAGCCGAATTGGTCCTCCGCGGCCTCCCCGTGCCATTCACGAAGGATGTGCACCGGTTCGACGAAAGGATGCTGAAAGTCCGCCGCGGTGGGCAGCAGGCGCCGGAAGCGCGGATCGTGTCGAAGCGAGGCGAGACGCTCATCGGTCATCATCTCGGTCATGTCGTAGCGGTGCGTCGCCCATGCCCGCTGCAACCAGCGCAAGGCCGCCGGGACATCGCCTTTCCCGGCGTAGGCGGAGCCGATCGTGTACAGCGTGCGCGGCGAGTCCGCCTCGATCTTGAGCGACACCTGCAAGGCGCCGATCGCCTCGTCATACTGTTTCAATTGAAGGTACGCCGTTCCCAAGGCGCGCCAGGCCGGGGCGTTGCGGGGTTCATGCACGGTGACTTGTCGTAAGGCGGTGGCGGCGCCGGCTGCATCGCCCCCCCGAAGCTGCGTCAACGCAGCGGTCAAATTCGGTGATTCAACCGTCGGCGGGGGAGCCGCCCAGAGTCGAACGGCGATGACAAGAGCGAGGGCTCCGCAACGGGAATATCGGTGGAATGGGCGCATGGCGGCGGATGGTAACAACCTCGGCCGATCGGCCGGTTGCAGTTCTTGCTCGATTGCCTGCCGGAGCGCGCCATACGGGGAATCCGAATAGACTAGTCTTGTTCGTTACGGGAATTCTACGTCGCGGAGTGATCGACCAGTGAGCCGACAATGCGGTATGCGCGTAACTCTTGGGGCGACCCTGTTCGCGATCGTCTGCTGTACGCCGGGCGTGTCCGGCGCAGCGACCGCGGATTGTCATGTCGGGTCGTATCGTCTGTCGGACCGCTCTGATGTGGATATCGGTCCGGGTGAGTCCGGAAAACTGCGCTGGCGCCGCAACGATGGCACGACGGGCGAATTGACGAGCGCCAGCGATGACACGTGGACGAGCACCCGGGGATGGACGGGCACACCGGATGGTATTCAGGTCAGGTTCACGGCCGGTTGTGGGGATGCGATCGAGTTCGATCGCGTTTCCGGCACCCGCATCGCCTTCGACATCGTGGAAACCCGGTTCAACGTCGAGGACGCGGTTCTGGCGGGGCGTCTCGTGCTGCCCAAAGGCAAGGACCGCGTTCCGATCGTCGTGCTGATCCACGGATCCGAACGCGACTCCGCCCGGGATTTTTATTCATTGCAGCGACAATTTCCCGCGGCCGGCATCGGCGCTTTCGTCTATGACAAGCGGGGCACCGGCGCCTCGACCGGGGACTACACCCAGGACTATCTGACCCTGGCGATGGATGCGATCGCGGCGGTCCACGAGGCCCGGCATCTGGCCGGCGCACGCGCCGGTCGCATCGGCTATCAGGCGGGAAGCCAGGGCGGGTGGGTTGCCCCGCTGGCGGCGCGGATCGAACGCGTCGATTTCGTCATCGTCGGGTTTGGCCTGGCCGTATCGCCGCTGCAGGAGGATCGGTCGGCGATCGCGCTCGATGTGACCCGTCACGGCTACGGGAGCGATGTGATGGCGAAGGCGATGCGCATCGCGGATGCCTCGGCGACCATCCTCGAGAGCAACTTCCAGGAAGGCTACGAGCAACTCGCGGCCGTCCGGGCGCAGTACGAGCGGGAACCCTGGTTCTCCATCATCCACGGCGATGTCACCTGGGCTCTGCTCGCGACTCCGCCGGCGGAGCTCAAAGCGGCGGGCCCCAAACTGTTTGCCGGTGTTCCGCTGCATTACGATCCGATGCCGGTGTTGCGCACGCTGGACGTTCCGCAGATCTGGATTCTGGGGGAAGATGATGTCGATGCGCCGAGCGCTGAGACGGTGAGGCGGCTGCAAGGGTTGAATGCGTCCGGCCGGCCGATCGCCATCGCGGTGTTCCCGCACGCGGAGCATGGCATCTATGAATATGAAACGAGCGCCGACGGCAAACGTTCGTCGACGCGCCAGCCGGACGGCTATTTTCGATTGATGCAGGATTTCATTCAGGGCAGGGCACTGAAGCCTGCATACGGGACTGCGAGACTGACGCGTGCCGGTACGCGATAGTCGGATGTGATGCGCCAAAATCGGGTGGAAGGCATTGTCGCCCACACACCGGACAGCATTTGACTAAATCTGGCGCAGCTCTCCCTGATTAAGTAAATTCGGGCGATCGAGGACTTGTTCGGCCGTTCATGCTTGGGAGGGCGTTATGTTAAACAAACCAGGATTGTGGGTCGGAATCGCGGCAGTGTCCGCACTGGCATCGACGGCGGCGTTCGCAACGACGCTGACCTATAACGCCGGGACTTCGATGTTTTCCTGCGGCGCCGCGGTCGACTGTACCGCCGCCGGGTCCTCCGTGTTGTTCGTCAACGGCGGGGATACCGAAACGATCACCTTCACGCCCGGCTCGGGTCTGATCAATGACACGCCGACCAGCAATATCAGCTACGGCACCTTGAGCCTGACCAGCACGGGCTCGCCGAGCTTTTCGCTGGCGGGCGTCTCGCTGGCCTTGAACCTGACGAGCACCAACCCGTCAGGGGCCAGCGGTCTTCTGTCGACGTTTACCTTCTCGACGCCGTTCGGCGCCGGCAATCCGGTCGCAACCTTCAGCCCGTCCGACACCCAGATCGGCAACGATGTGTTTCATGTCAGCGGCGGTTTCGGCGCCAACACTTATGTATTCAGTTCGGCGGGTCCCGCGCAGATCGTCGGCACGATCACGGCCGCCCCGGTTCCGGAACCGGCAACCGTCGCGATGATGCTGCTCGGTCTGGCCGGCGTCACGATGCTGCGCGGACGTCCGTCGGCAGCGCGATCTCTGCGCTGAAAATCACCCACGGAGCGCTGTAGCGGTAGCTCAGCGTTCCGTCATGCTCGCGCGCGATGGCCCGCGCGATATGCAGACCCAGTCCCAGACCCGTCGGATTGCTGGTGTTGCGCAGCGAGGTGGCCTTGAAGGCGCTGAACAGATTCGCTTCGACCGATGGGTCGATCGCCACCCCTTCGTTGTGCACTTCGATGAAAGCCCGGTTTCCGCGCTGTTCGAGCGTCAGCCGGATCGGGCGGCCCGGCAGCCCGTGATGACGGGCATTGCTCAACAAATTGCTGATCAACTGGCTCACCCGCGCCGGATCGACATCGGCGATCAATGAGGCCGGAACCGTGGTCTCGTAGATCACGCCGTCGTGTGCGATGCGCTGTTCGTCGATCAGATCGGCGATCACGACACTGAGGTCGGCGCGTTGCTTCGCAATGCCCAGTCCCATGCCCGATTCGATGCGGCTGACGTCGAGCACGATTTCGATCAGGCGCTGCATCCGGTTGCTCGACGCCTTGATGCGTTTGCTCAAGGGTTCCTCCGGTGCGCGCCGGCCCATCACGGTGGCGGCCATCGAGATCGACTGCAGCGGATCGCGCAGATCGTGACCGAGCATCGCCAGCAGATGACTGCGCGCCCGCTCGACTTCGGAGTGACGGGCGTTGCAGACGCGCTGCATTTCCGCGAACAACTGGCGCGCGGCCGCGTGCGCGATCTCATCCCAGGGTTGAGCGCGGTCGCGGACCACCTCCTGCCATTCGGCGAAGGAGCCGCGCGGCGTCAGGCGCGGACCCAAGGGTCCGACGCGCATCGTCTTCTCGGGCTTGCCGCCCCACCGGATCGTCTGCAGTTGCTCGCGGCGAAGAAAGATCAGGGCGCCGCGCGTGCCCGGATCGAAGCGCAGCGCCAGCATGCCGACCCAGGGACCGATCATCGATTGCAGTGTCGGTGACCATTGCGAACGCCCGGTGCGTTCAACGATCGCGTGCGACTCCTGCTCGAGCGATTGAGCGATGTCCTGGGCAAGACCCGGGGCCACGTCGCCATGGGTCACGACCTTGCCGAATTGCGTCAGGATCGCCGCCTCCGCGCCGAGAGACGCGCACAGCGAATCCGCATGTGTGTCGATCGCCCGCAGCAGATCGTCCTCCTGCAACAGGCTTTCGACGAGGGCAGCCCGTGTGATGGCGGCGGTCTCCACGCGCTGGGCGCGCAGCCGTCCCTCGAGCGCCTGCACATTCGCGGCAATGACTTGGGCGAGCACGTCGCAGGTCATGCGGACATCGAAGGGGACCTGTCGCGGGCTCATGTGGTGACAGGCGATCATCCCCCAGAGCCGCCCCTCGACGACGATCGAAACACTCATCGAGGCAGCCACGCCCATGTTCTGCAGATATTCGATATGGATCGGCGACACGCTGCGCAACACCGCGTGACTCAGATCGAGCGTGTCCTGGGTCCATCCGAGCAGCGGTACCGGCTGATAATTGATATCGCTGATCAGGCGCAATGTGTTGATCGTGTACAGGCGCCGCGCCTGCGCGGGAATATCGCTCGCCGGATAGCGCCGGCCGAGATACGGCTCGAGATCCTCGCGGCGATCCTCGGCGACGATGTCGCCGCTGTCATCGTGGCGAAACCGATAGCCCATGACCCGATCGAACCCGGTCAATGCGCGCACATCCTGGACCGCCTGTTCCAGCAGTTTTTCCAACGTGTTCTGCCGCTTGATGCGGTCGATGGCCCGATGCGCTTTTTGCGCGAAGACGCCGGTCGGGTCGCCGACACCAGGCTTCAGTTCAAACTCGGCGATCGTTCGTTCCTGATACGCGTGTACGATCAAATCGAACCGGCGTCCGCCGGTCAGGATGTCGGTCGCCAGCGGCAACAGCGTGCCGTCGCGCATTTCCGACAGGCATTCGCGAATGATCCGCCGCGGTTCCTCGTCGAGATCGAGATCTGCCAGCGTGTTGCCGGCCGCGGGATGCAAACCCAGCACCGCGACACTGTTGGCGCTCCAGGACATCAGCGTGCCGCCGGCATCGAACGCGAGCAGCGCCCCGGTCGGTTGAATGGAGCCGGGAATGTGGATCGGTTCGTGGTCGCAATTGTCGAGCGTCACACTCGGCGGGTTCGAAAGCTCGGACATTCGATCCATGATGCCAGCGGCGGGCGAATCGTGACAAGGCGGGTTAGCACGCAGGCCCGGTGTCGTCCGGGCCCTGTAGCTCTTTCAATTGTAAAATACTCAGCCGCCGCGCGGCGTGTAGGTGAACTGCTGACCGGCGATATTGGCCGTGTACATCAACCCGCCTTTCGCGATTGTAAAGACCGCCATTCCGCCTTCGAAGTGACCGGCCGTCGTCGCATCATCCTTGTGCAAACTGGCACTGGTCGCAAGGCCCGCGGTCCCCGCACCGGCCGACACGTTGGCCGTCACCGCGGTCGCACTGGCCCCGGCCGCGAATTCGAACGTGCCGGATTTGAACCGATCCAGCGCCGCCTTGTTCTCGAAGAAAATGATCTGGCTGAACGCTTTTCCGCCGGCCTGGAAGCCGACGCTGACCTGTTTCATCGTCGTGTCGCCCAGCAATTTTCCTTTGACGTAGACGCGCCCCTTGCCCAGCGCGCCGCCGACGACGAAGGCGCCTTCGCCGACGGTCGGGAACACGGCGTACCCGTAGCTTTTCGGAAAGAATTCCGCGCTTCCGGCCGTGGCTTTGAAGGTCGCGATCGTCTCGGCATATTTCGCCGGGCGGGTCGCGCTGAGCGCGGCCGTGGCAAACAGCATCAGGGCGAGCGCGGAAATGATTCGTTGAGGAGTACGCGTGATCATGGTGGCAATCCTTCTGGCAGCCTGTGCAAATGAGTGTCGAAATCGGTGTCAATGATTCGTGACTACATCATCGGCCATTCGCGTTCCCGATGCTGTCGGACGATTCGACGACTGCCCGTCGGAGGATGCCGCGGGCGTCTGTGTAGGCATCCTCTGTCGTGAAGTTCGCACCCCCTCCACTGTCGCCCCTGCCGGCGAGCGCGTTCAATGAGGCTTCACACTCGAACTGGAGATCAGCATGAAGACACAATGGATGGGTATCGTGGCCGCCGCGGCGCTGGGAGTCAGCGCCGGCGCCTACGCTCAAAACGCGCCGGATCCCGGCATGCAAACCCCGCCGCCGAGCAGCTCGTCGGACACGGCGCCGGCCAAGCCCAGTAAACATCAGTTGATGAAGGATTGCCTGGCGCGGGAAAAGGCCAAGAATGATGGATCGACCAAAATGCAGATGCGCAAGACCTGCAAGGCCGAAGTGAAATCCGTCGGCAGTGCGATGTAGCCAGACGTAGCGGAGAGGGCGCCGCCCGGCGCTGGCGGGCGGCGCACAGGACTTACGCGCGTTCGGGCCGTGGCTCCCAGAGTCGAAATCCGCCTTTGAACGCATTCGCATTGTCGCCCAGGCGCGCGTGCGGCGGCAGCGATTTCAAGCGGGCGGCATTCCCGCCGCCGAGCACGATATCCTCCGGCAGGAAGGCGTTGCGCAGATCGTTGACGACGGATGCGACGTGGGCATTCCATTTCTTGCGTCCCAACCGCTTTCGGGCGGCCTCGCCGACCAGGTCCTCATAGGTCTTGCGGCCTTTGTAGGGCAGGTGCGCCAGTTCCATCGCGATGATCGTGTGATCCACAATCAACGTGGTGCCCAATCCGGTCCCCAAACCGAGGAACAGCATCGTACCGCCTTGATAGCTGCCCAGGGCCTGCATCGCGGCATCGTTCAGAATCTTGACGGGGCACCGCAGCGCTTTCTCGAAATCAAAGCCGACCCATCCCTTCCCCAGGTTTTGGGGCTCGCGCGTGATCTCGCCGTTTTGCACGACGCCGGGATATCCCATCGAGACCCGCTCGTAGTTCCATCCTTGCGTCAATTGCAGCAATTGTTTGATCATCTCCCGCGGCGTCAGCTTCGATCCGGAGTCGAAGCGTTCCGGCACGGGATGATCGGTCGATACGCATTTGACATGGGAACCGCCCACGTCGACGACCAGCACGCGGGGTGCTTGTTTGCGGGTTCGCGTCATCATCGGACTCCTGTGCTGCCGGGATTCGACCAACCACCATGGTTCGCCATCAATCGATCCGCCTCGCGCGGTCCCCAGCTCCCGCGTTTATACGGGATCGGTGCCGGCGGTCGCTTCAAGATCGGATCGACGACCGCCCAGGCCGCCTCGACCGCGTCCTCGCGCGTGAACAGGGCGCCATTGCCGCGCATCGCATCGCCGAGCAGACGCTCGTAGGGCGTTTCCTCGCCGGGTTGCGCGTCGCTGAAGCAGAGCTCGTGCTGGTCGCCGATGAATTCCTCCCCGAATCGCTTGACGCGCGCGGCGAGCGCGATCGTCGAGGTCGGGGAGAGTTGGAAACGAATATAGTTGCCGTGGCCGTTCGCGGGCGATGCGTCCTCGAACAATCGCTGCGGCGGAGATTTCAAACGCACGAGAACCTCGGCGCCGTTCTGTGCCAGACATTTCCCGGAGCGCAGACACCAGGGGACCCCGTCCCACCGCCACGAATCGATCGACAGCTTCACGGCACAATAGGTTTCGACCTCGGAATTGCGCGCGACGCCGGCCTCGCGCCGGTAGCCTATATACTGTCCGCGCACGAGGTCGCGGCGGGTCAGCGGCCGGATCGCGCGCAGCACATCGGCGGTCTGTGCGTGGACGGCATCGAAACCCCGCCGGCTCGGCGGCTCCATCGCCAGAAGCGCGAGAATCTGAAACAAATGGTTTTCCACGACATCGCGCAGGCACCCGGCGGTCTCATAGAACGACCCGCGCGTGCCGACGCCGAAGTTTTCCGCGAGCGTGATCTGCACGCTGTCGATGTAATTGCGATTCCAGATCGGCTCGAGGAATGAATTGGCGAAGCGGAAATACAGGATGTTCATGATCGCCTCCTTTGCCAGGAAGTGATCGATGCGGTAGATCGCATCCTCCTCGAACACCGAGCGGGCGACCGCGTTCAGCGCCCGGGCCGAGGCGAGATCTCGTCCGAACGGCTTTTCGACGATGACCCGTGCCTGGTCGGCGAGCCCGACGGCGCCCAGACCCTTCAACACGGTCGCGAACAGTTGCGGCGGGATCGCGAGGTAATGAGTCGGCCGGCGCGATCCGGCCAGGGCCTTTTTCAAGGCTGTGAAGGTTGCCGCATCGTTGTAATCGCCGGATACGTAGCGCAGCCGTTTCAATAAACGCTCGAGCGCGCGCTTGTCATCGAGTTTGGCGAACGTGCGGATGCTGTCGGTCACGCGGGCGCGCAGCGCGGCGGGGGTCATCGCCGTGGAGGCGACGCCGACCACCGGAACCCGCAAGGCGCCGCGTTTGACCATCGCGTACAGCGCCGGAAAGATCATCCGGTGCGCAAGGTCCCCGGTGACGCCGAAGACGACCAGTGCATCGGCGGCGTCTGCCTGCCGCGTACGGGTCATTTGCGCCCCTTCGAGGTTTTCTTCTCGTCATGGCCGCCGAACTGCTTGCGCATCGCCGAGATGATGCGATTGGCAAAATCCGCATCGCCGCGCGAGCTGAAGCGCTCATACAAGGCGGCGCTCAGCACCGGCACCGGGACGCCTTCATCGATCGCCGCCGCGATCGTCCAGCGGCCCTCGCCCGAGTCGGACACCTGGCCGGTGAACTCTTCGAGCTCCGGATTGCCGACGAGCGATGCGGCCGTCAGGTCGAGCAACCAGGACCCGACGACGCTGCCGCGCCGCCACAGTTCGGTGATGTCCGGCAGATTCAGGTCGTACGGATAATATTGAGGCTCGCGCAGCGGCGCGGTCTCGGCATCGGCGCTGCGAGCCTGCTTGCCGGCATTCGCATTGCGCAGCACATTCAGGCCCTCCGCATAGGCGGCCATCAATCCGTACTCGATGCCATTGTGAACCATCTTGACGAAGTGGCCCGCGCCCGTGGGACCGCAATGCAGGAAGCCGTGTTCCGCCGTGCTGACCGCACCGCTGCGGCCCGGCGTGCGCGCGGCGGCGTTGACGCCCGGCGCGATGGTCTTGAACAGGGGGGAGAGGTGGGACACGATCGGCGTTTCGCCGCCGATCATCAGGCAGTAGCCGCGCTCCAGTCCGAACACTCCGCCGCTCGTGCCGCAATCCACATAGTGAATCCCCTTGGATTTGAGATCCGCGGCGCGGGTGATGTCGTCCCTATAATAGGTGTTGCCGCCGTCGATCACGATGTCGCCGCGGTCCAGATGCGCCGCGACCTCCGCGATGATCTGACCGGTGATGCCGGCCGGCAGCATGACCCAGATGGCCCGCGGCTTGGCGAGCTTCGCGACCAGGTCCTCGATCGACGACGCCCCGCGAACGCCGCGTCCGACGGTGCTCTTGACCGCGGCGGGCCTGACATCGTAGACGACACAGCGGTGACCGCCGCGCGCCAGGCGCTTGACGATGCTCGCACCCATTCTTCCCAATCCGATCATTCCCAATTGCATCGATCCACTCCTTTAACGAACATCCGCGTTCACACCGTCGATCGCCGCGGCACAGTGGGATGCCTTGCCGGATCCCGCATCGACGAACGCCAGGACCGACGCGAGCGGCGTCAGCACGATTCCCAAGGCCACCGCCGCCGCGGTCTGAGCCAGCACCGATCGGCTCTGCACGCTGACCATAGGATGTGTCAGCGTCCCACGCAACAACACGGGCGCCTGCAGCCGCATCAGGCGGGCGTGATTCGGATGGCCTTGGAATCGGAATTCGAGCGCCTCGGTTCCCAGGTCCAGGTGTCCATCGCCGGTGACCCGCACCCGGCCCGTCTCGAGCAACAGGGTTTGCGAGGTGAGGGTGCCGGCGCGGGCGTCGAAGCTCGCGACACCGCAGCGGATGTCGGTGTCCTTCTTCTCTTTCGCCATCAGCAATCCCAGGCCGCGCAGGTCCAGGCCCGCGAGCTCCGCGAACGAGGCACGCATCGCGCCCTGCGGGACCACGGCCGCGAGCTGGCCCGTGCCGCTCGCGGCGACCTCGTGGATCGACCGGCCGTAGCCCTTCAGTCGCACCCGGCCGTGCATGGCCCCCTCGATCGGCGGTGGCGAGGATCGGGCGGACGGAATCGCCGCCAGTTGAACATCGGTCCACCGGAGGTCGATGTCGGCGACGGGGACCTCGGGTTTCGCATCGACGGTCAGATGGGATTGCAGCCGGCCCTGATACAGCTCGGCGTGCAGGGAGGCGACCTGCAGCACGCCATCGTGGAGCGTAACCCGGGCGGAGACGCCCGACAAAGGCACGCGGCCGATCTGCAGGCGATCGGCGCGATAGTCGATCGCCGATTCGCTGCGCAACAGAGCCTTGCGGCTGAAGGCCGCATTCGAGAGCAGGTAGGCGGGGCCCTCGATGGTAAGTCCCGCGGCGCGCGCGCCGATGTCGGACGTTCGAACCCGGTCCGAGTGCAGGTTTGCAGTGATCACCGGTGTCGTGCGCGAGGAATCGATATCGATCTCCCCGCGCAGGTCGCTGTCGCCGGAGTGCAGCGACAGATCGCGATAGCGAAACAGCGCGTCGCGCCGTTCGAAGCGGCCCGACGCCTGAAAAGCGCCGGTGTTGATGAGGCTGACGCCGACGAGATGGTACAGGTCCTTTAAGTTTCGTCCGGATGCGGTGAACTGCGCATCGACCTGCGTCAATCTGAAAGGCCGTTGCAACCGGCCCTGACCGACCAGGGTCGTTTCGCCGGATTGCTCGAAAAATGTGAAGGCATAGGGCCGCGCGTGGTTCGCATCGGCCAGCGGGTCTCCCGTCAGACGCAGGCTGACCGGCCGGTCGTTGAGCTGACCCTGGGCCGTCACTTGCACGCCGGACCCTGCGCCGGGTCGTGTGGGATGCTGTTCATCGACCGTCACCTCGCCGCGAAATTGCAGGTGCCGGATCTCATCATCGAGGCTCAACTGCGCGTGCGGGATCGACAGGGAGTGAACGACCGGCAGTTCGCTGGTCGAGGACGGATCCGGCGGCCGAAACGTCCAATTAGCGACCCCGTCCCGATTGCGTGACAGCGTGAAGTGCGCATCGCGGGCCGACAGCAGGGCAAAGGACAGGGGGCCGGGTCGCCACGGGGGTTCGAAGCGGATCTCGAGTGAGCCGATGCGGACCGTCTCTCCGGCGGGCAGCCAGGCCGGATTGCCGATCGTGACGCCGTCAGCCCGCGCCCACGGATGCGCGGTCAACACGTGCACGTCCAGGGCGCCGCTGACCGACACCGGCCGTTCGAGTTTCCAGCTGGCATACTGGATCAAACTCTGCCGACAACAGCCGGCATCGATGGCGAGCGCGGTGAAGAATCCCGTCAGAAGAATCACGCCAATGATCGCGAGGACAGCGATCACCAGGTGGCGTCCGCGGACAGCTCCTCCAGAAAATGTCACCCTCGTCTCACGGTCGCCACCTCATGTCCGGACCATCGTCGCAGGTTTTTACACACGGGTGGGTGATTTAAAACGACAATGGACGCCATGGACCTGGTGACGGTCACGCCTCGCGGTTTGTATTGTCGTGAGGGTGATTTTTACATTGACCCTTGGGCGCCGGTCGAAACGGCGCTGATCACGCATGCGCACAGCGATCATGCGCGGACGGGCATGTCCCGCTACTGGACGGCGGCGCCCAATGTCGCGCTGTTGAAAAAGCGCCTCGGCGATTCGATCGCAGTCGAAGGACCCGCCTATGGTGAACGCCTGCGCCGGGGATCGGTCGAGGTCTCCTTCCACCCCGCCGGCCATATTCTCGGATCCTCGCAGATCCGCATCCAGCATGAGCGCGACGTCTGGGTCGTGACCGGCGATTTCAAACGCGATGCGGACCCGACGTGTGCGCCGTTTGAAGTTCTGCCCTGCGATACGCTGATATCGGAAGCGACGTTCGCCTTGCCGATCTATCGCTGGCGTCCGGCACATGACGTGGCCGCCGATATCGCGGAGTGGTGGCAGTCGAACCGCGCCAATGGTCTTGCGAGCGTGCTGTTCTGTTATGCGCTCGGCAAGGCGCAGCGGGTGCTGGCCGAGCTGCGCGCGTTCACGAACGACACGGTCTTCGTGCATGGCGCGGTGGATTCGCTGCTCGACCTCTATCGTCAACAAGGGATTGCGATGCTGCCGACCGCCACCGTCGGCGATGCCAAACGCGGTGCGTTTCGCGATGCGCTGATCATCGCTCCGCCGGGCGCCTCCGGATCTGCGTGGCTGCGGCGATTCGAACCCTGTGCGACCGGCTTCTGCTCCGGTTGGATGCGCGTCCGGGGGCAACGCCGGCGGCGAGGCTACGACCGCGGCTTCGTATTGTCGGATCATGCCGACTGGCCCGGCCTGCTCGCCACCGCCCGCGACACCGGCGCACGGCGCATCCTGCTGACGCATGGGTATTCCGACGCGCTGGTGCGGTATCTGCGCGAACAAGGCCAGGATGCCGCCGCGCTCAAAACCGCCTACGGCGAGGAGGAGTGAGTGCGCGCCTTCGCCAGGCTCTACGATGCGATCGATTCGACGACCTCGACCAACCTCAAGATCGCGGCGATGCGCGCCTATTTCTCGCAGGCGACGCCGGCCGATGCGGCCTGGGCCATCTATTTCCTGTCGGGACGAAAACTGAAACGCCTGATCGGCGCGGCATCGATGCGCAGCTGGTTGATGCAGGCAAGCGCGCTGCCCGCGTGGCTGATCGAGGAAACCTATTCGCAGGTGGGCGATCTGGCCGAGACGATCGCCTTGTTGATGACGGACGATGCCTCGGGCGATCCGGCGACCATCGGCGATGCGCGGCCGCTCGCGGCCTGGATCGAAGAACGCCTGCTGCCGCTGCGTGATCTGGACGATGCCGCACAACAAGCCCAGGTCGTCGGTTGGTGGCGGGAACTGCCGTATCTGCAGTGTCTCGTCATCGGCAAGCTGTTGACCGGCAGTTTTCGAATCGGCGTCTCGCAGACCCTGTTGACCCGCGCCCTTGCTCTGCACCTCGGCATCGAGCCTGCGATCGTGGCCCATCGGTTGATGGGCGCCTGGGAGCCGACGGCCTCGTTCTGGCAGGGCCTGGCGGATGCGACCGCATCGGGGGAGGTGGAGTCGCGGCCCTATCCCTTTTATCTGGCCTCACCGCTGGATGCGCCGGTGGAGTCGCTCGGACACATCGAGGACTGGCAGGCCGAATGGAAATGGGACGGCATTCGCGCGCAGCTGATCCGGCGCGCCGGCCGGACGTATTTGTGGTCCCGCGGCGAGGAATTGCTCAGCGAACGGTTCCCGGAGATTCTCGCGCTCGCGCAGAATCTTCCCGACGGCACGGTGTTGGATGGCGAGATCCTGGCATGGAACGAGGGTGGGGTGATGCCCTTCGCTGTCCTGCAAACCCGGATCGCGCGCAAGAATATGTCGAGCAAACTGCTGGCAGAGGCGCCGGCGAAATTTTTGCCCTATGACCTGCTCGAAACGGACGGCACCGATATTCGCGCGCTCGTCCTGCGGGAACGGCGCCGGCGGCTGGAGGTGTTGATCGCCGCGCGGGCGCCGGGGTTCATTGCGATGCCGCCGTTGTCGGCGGACACCTGGACGGATCTGGCGACGCTGCGCGCTCAGGCGCGGGAACGCCGTGTCGAGGGCCTGATGCTGAAGTCACGCGAGTCGACCTATGGCGTCGGTCGGCAGCGCGGCTCTCGCGAGAATCCCGGGTGGTGGAAATGGAAGATCGATCCGTACACGATCGATGCCGTGATGGTCTATGCGCAGCCCGGACATGGGCGGCGCGCGAGCCTGTATACCGACTACACCTTCGCCGTCTGGAACGAGCACAGCCTGGTCCCGGTCGCCAAGGCGTATAGCGGACTGTCGAACGAGGAGATCCTGCAACTGGACCGTTGGATCCGGCAGCACACGACGGAACGCTTTGGACCGGTGCGGTCGGTCGAGCCATTGCAGGTGTTCGAACTCGCCTTCGAAGGCATCGCTGCATCCCCGCGGCATAAGGCCGGCGTCGCGCTGCGCTTCCCGCGCATCGCCCGTTGGCGTCTCGACAAACCGGCCGCGGAGGCCGACAGCCTGGACAGCCTGCGACGCTTGCTATGAGTCTGTCGGTGGTCGAGAACTGGCTTTCGCGTCGTGGCTGGCGGTTGTTCGACTTTCAGCGCGAGATCGCCGCGGCCTATGCCGGCGGGGAGTCGGGACTTCTGCACTCCCCCACCGGCAGTGGCAAGACACTTGCGGTGTGGTTGGGTCCGTTGATCGAAGCCCTCGACCGACAGGAGCAGGGGGCCGACGAGAAGGGGCTGCGGGTGTTGTGGTTGACGCCGCTGCGCGCGCTGGCGGCCGACACCGTGGCGTCGCTGCGCGACATCGCGGAAGGGACCGGACTCCGATGGCGCATCGAGGCGCGCACCGGTGACACGCACAGCGGTCTGCGCCGCAAACAGCGCGAGCAGGCGCCGCAAGCCCTGATCACGACGCCGGAGACCTTGTCCGTGTTGCTGTCCTCGGGCGATACCGAGCGCGCGTTGCAGTCGGTCCGCTGTGTCATCGTCGATGAGTGGCATGAGTTTTTGGGCAGCAAGCGCGGGGTGCAACTGGAGCTGTGCCTGTCGCACCTGCGCAGCATCAATCCCGCGCTCAAGATCTGGGGCTTGTCGGCGACCCTCGGCAATCTCGAGCAGGCCCGCGATGTGCTGCTCGGGCCCGGTCGCGCGGGGCGACTGGTCCGCGGTCCGGCGCGTAAACCGGTCATCGTCGAATCGCTGCGTCCGGAGGCGATCGAGCGATTCTCCTGGTCGGGGCATCTGGGACTCGCCCTGCTCGAGCCGGCGATCGAGCGGATCGAGCGCGCGGCCTCGACGCTGTTGTTCACCAATACCCGCTCGCAGGCGGAGATCTGGTATCAGGCCATCGTCGAGACGCGGCTCGACTGGCTGACACAGGTTGCCTTGCATCATGGGTCGATCGGCAAACCCTTGCGCCGGAAAATCGAGGCGGCGCTGAAGGCCGGTCATCTCAAATGCGTCGTCTGCACGTCCTCGCTCGATCTGGGCGTGGATTTCTCGCCGGTCGACCAGGTCATCCAGGTCGGCAGTCCGAAAGGGGTCGCGCGGCTGTTGCAACGGGCGGGCCGCAGCGGACATCAACCGGGCGCGCAATCGCGCATCCTGTGCGTGCCCGCTTACGCGCTGGAATTGATTGAAATCGCCGGCGCCCGCGCCGCGAACGAGGCCGGTCAGATCGAGTCGCGCCTCCCGTTGCGCAACTGCCTCGATGTGCTGGTCCAGCATCTGATGACGCTCGCCTGCGGTCCGGGGTTCGAGCCGCAGGCAACGTATCGCGAGGTCCGCGACACGCATGCCTATGCGTCGCTGCTGCCCGAGGACTGGCAGTGGGCGATCTCGTTCCTGGAGCACGGCGGATCGGCGCTGACCGCCTACCCGCACTACCATCGGATTCGTCTGGAGGCCGACGGCCGCTATCGCGCGAGCGAAGGGCATCTCGCCCGCGCACATCGGATCAACATCGGCACGATCACGAGCGATGAATCGATGCGCGTGTGCTGGGTCAACGGCAAATTGATCGGCACGATCGAGGAGAGCTTCATCTCGCGCCTTCGCGTCGACGATGTCTTTCTGTTCGCCGGCCGCAATCTGCGCCTCGCGCGCGTCAAGGACATGACCGCCTATGTCCGCCCGGCCGAACGGCGCACCCGCCACGTGCCGCGCTGGCAGGGCGGCCGGATGCCGCTGTCGAACGAACTCGCCGAAGCGATGTTGACCTTGTTTTCGCAGGTGGACGCGGGCGATGCCCCGCCGTCGGCGGAACTGGCCCTGCTGACGCCCTTGCTCGACCAACAACGGCAGGTCTCGCAGCTGCCGGTCCGGCATCGATTGCTGATCGAACGGACGCGCACGCGGGAAGGCTCGCATCTGTTCGTGTTTCCCTTCGCCGGCCGGCTCGTCCATGAAGGGCTGGCGACGCTCCTCGCGTTGCGCTTGTCGCGGCGCCGGCCGGTCACCTTCACCCTGTCATTCAACGATTATGGCTTCGAGCTGTTGAGCGATCGGACCTACCAGGCCGAGGCCGGGGAGCTGTCCGAGTGTCTGCGGGTGGGCGAGCTGGCCGCTGACCTCATTGCCTGCATCAATGTCTCGGAAGGCGCGAAGCGCGCGTTCCGGGACATCGCCCGGATTGCGGGTCTCGTGACGCAGGGTCTGCCGGGCCGCGGCAAATCGAATCGGCAGTTGCAGGCCTCCTCCGGCCTGATCTTCGATGTGTTGCGCCAGTTTGATCCCGACAACCGCTTGATCGACCAGGCGCGTGTCGAAGTGTTGACGCGTCAGCTGGAGGGCGAACGTCTGACCGCCTGTCTGCGCCGGCTCGAATCCCTGCCGCAGATCCTGATCGACACGAAACGCTTGTCGCCGCTCGCGTTTCCCTTGTGGGCCGAGCGATTGCAGAGTCAAATCCTGTCCTCGGAGACCTGGAAGGAGCGGGTGCAACGCATGGCGGCGCAATTGAATGCAGATTGAGTGTGCGGGCGAGCAGTTGACGCTGTGTGCGGACCGCGCGCTCCTCTGGCCGGCCCGGCGCACGGTGTTCGTCGCGGATACGCATTTCGGCAAGGTCGGCGCGTTCCGTCAGGCGGGTCTGGCGATGCCCGAAGGCATCGACGATCACGATCTGTCGCGACTCAGCCGGCTGATCAGCGCGCACGACATCGGGCGCCTGATCATCCTCGGGGATTTTTTCCACGGCCGACCGGAGGCGAGCGAAGCGTTCATCCGACAATTTACCGCCTGGCTCGCGCGGCATCCGGATCTTCGGATCGATGTCGTCGCGGGCAATCACGATCGTCACGGCGGTGCCGGCCTGTTTGCCACACGAGTGCAATGGCATGCGGGAGCCGTGCCGCTGGCGCCGTTTCTGCTCGCGCATGCCTTCGTCGAGGGTGGCGAGGGCTACGTGCTCTGCGGTCACCTGCATCCGGTGTTGAGGTTGAATTCAGACAGCGGCGATCATGCGCGTCTGCCGGCCTTCTGGTTCACGCCGCGGGGCGCGACGCTGCCGTCCTTCGGTTCCTTCACCGGCGGCGCCGTCATCCGACCCGGGGACCGAGATCGCGTCTATGTGATCGCCGATCAGGAGGTCCTGCCGATCCCGCCGCCGCTCGTCAATCCGCGGTGATCAGCATTGCCCGCACCGGGAAGGTGCCCATGCCGCTGACCTTCGGCGGCACCGCGAAGAAATGCGCGCCGCGCTCGGGCGCCGCCTCGAGGCCGCACAGATGCTCGACGATCGGGATGTCGGCTCCCAGCAAGGTCGAATGCGTCGGCCGCTCGCCTCCGTCGGTGCAGTCGATATTGTGCGAATCGATGCCGACGAGGACCGCGCCCGCATCGCGCAGCCAGCGCGCGAGCGGCGCCGTCACATAGGGAAACCCCTCGAAATACTGATCGGTACGCCAATGGCGATCCCAGCCGGTGTGGATCAGGACGGCCTTGCCACGGACGTCGGCGGCGGCCAGCGGCAGCGCGTCGATCGCGCGCGCAGCCCGGGGATCGACGCGCGCGATCAGGCAGGGCAGGTTCGCCAGGGACCGCAGCGGCAGATGCGCGAGATCTTTCCCGTCAACGTATCGGTGAAACGGGGCGTCGAGATAGGTGCCGGTGTTCGACACCATGTCGATGCGGCCGATCTGAAACTCGGTGCCCGGTGCATAGAGCTTGCGCGAGGCCTCTCGCGACAGGTAATCGCAGATCACGGGCGCCGGCAATCCCTTGTAGGTCAGCATCCCGGACTCGATCGTGTGACTGACATCGATCAGAATGGCTCATGCTCCTGCGCCCGCCATCGGCAGGTCGTGAATCGTGCGCGGCAGGGACGCGTAGGGGATGTCGAAGGTCCGGCAGATGGCCTGCCAGGTCGTGGCCCCCAGAAAGCAGGCCGCGATTTGTTCGCGTTCCTCCGTCGAGCGATGCGGGAAGCTGGTCCGCAGAACCGGCTCGTCCTTGAGCGCTTTCAAATCCTGTTGCCAATGCTCCGGCACTTCACCATCCGCCTCATTTCCTTGGACGATCATCATGCCGAACACGCGCCGCCGCCCTCGCACCTCCCAGGCCGCATCCAGATTGCGCCAGATCAAGGGGCGGCCGGGAATCGCGCCCGTATCCAGGGCGGGCGTGACGGTCGCGCGTTTGCTTTCGATGACGACCATCGCATCCGGTGTTTCCAGCAACACATCCGGAACCGTCGGTGCATCGAACAAATGCCAGCCTTTGGGCGCTGCGGAGGTGCGCAGATCATGCAGGGCGCGCTTGACGATGGTCGGCTCGCCCTTCGCGAGCAGGGTGCGCTCGCGCAGCGCCGCATCGCCGATCTGGCCGGCGGGCGGATGCCGGATCAACCAGGACAGCAGCGCGACCGGCGGATCGAGCGGAGACTGGGTCCGGCCCCAGAAGCCGCGCTGATAGTCGAGATCCAAGGGATCCAAGGCGGCTCCGGCTGCGGTGCCGGCTCCGTGGACCAGGGTCAGCAGATGCCGCACCCATTCATCGTCGCGCGCATGCAAGCGATCGAACACCGGTTCGAGTCGAGTCTTCACCGAACATTGCAATCCACCGCGCATCAGGCTGTATCCTCCGCTGCGCGCAGTGTGCCAGATTCAGTGTCCGCGTGGTGTCGCAGCATCAGCATCGCAACCGACACGCTCCAGATCGCCTGCGCCAGGACCACGGTGCGCACGCCGTGCACGTCGAGCCGGATCTGGCCGGTCACGAGGGCCAGCATCGTGGCCGAGCCGGTCAGGCCGCCCAGCGCGGCGACGAACCGGCAGGGCCCGGGTGTCCGGGCGAGATCCACGGACCACATCACGATGCCGGCCGACATCGCCACCGCGCCGACCGTTGCACAGGATTGGTTCAAGACACGGCATAGCAACAGGATCTGCCGCGTGATCTGAAGATCGGCGGCCGTCGAGTGCGGCATGATCGATGCGACGCCCGTGACGATGAATCCGCTGACCAAGGCCGCGCCGATCATCACCAGCACGCCGCAGCCATACCCCAGCGCGCCGGCTCGAATCCAGGATCGGTCGAGGCCGCGACGAACGCAAAAATCGATGAATCCCCAGCAGGCGCACAGCATCAGGACGATCAGCGCCCCGTGCACCAGGGCCGACATCGTCGACTGTCGCGCGATCTCGACGATGGCGGTGGCGATGTCCGGCGTCCTCACCTCGGGGTGATGCAGCATCACGAGGACTTCGAACACGCTGGCGAGCAACAGGAGCAGTGCCGAGGATCGGGTTTGAGGCGATAATTTGTTCATGGGCGCGACGATAGCCGTCGGCGCGCGAAAGATGCCGGACAAACGAGCCCGGATGTCCGACGGCGAAGGGCGGAGCGCGATATGTCGGGGAACAAGCTGGATGCGCGTGCGCGGCGGACTCGGGAAGCCCTGCATCGCGCGATGACCTCGTTGATCCAACTCGGGCGATATGATGAGGTGAGCGTCGCCGACATCGCCGCGCGCGCCGGTGTCAGCCGTTCGACCTTTTATGCGCATTTCGCCGGTAAAGACGCGCTGCTGGCTAGCAGCATCGCCGGACCCTTTGCCCTGCTCGCCGACACGCTGACGCCGGAATGCTCGGACGCGAAGCTCGTGTCCCTGCTTCAGCATTTTTGGGATCA
This sequence comes from Heliamphora exappendiculata, assembly GCA_034768845.1. Lineage (NCBI taxonomy): Eukaryota > Viridiplantae > Streptophyta > Magnoliopsida > Ericales > Sarraceniaceae > Heliamphora > Heliamphora exappendiculata. The sequence continues at coordinate 40,503 of JAOTRH010093573.1, forward strand.
GCGCGTGACGGCGCGGGGCATTCTGACCGGCAGCGCGCGGCGCAAATCCATCCGGGTCCTGATCCGGCTGGTCGAAGAGCGTTTACGGCACGCCGGTCTGCAGCGGCGAGGCGCGCTGATCCTGCCGATGCGGTTGGCGGCCGTGCAATTGTCGGAGTGCCTGCTCGCGCCGGTGACGGCCTGGCTGCTTGGAGAATCGCGGTGCACGACCGCGGTGCTGGCGGCGGCCCTGCGCAGGACCAGCCAGGCATCGCTCGCCGCGATGATTCGATGAGGCCGCGATCCCTAGCGGTGGCCGACGAACTCGATGAATCCGGCGAGGAACTGACGCAGGGCTTCCCGCGTCGCGGAATCCGTCAGATCGCCATCGGCCGAGAACAAGCTGCCGGCTCGGGACACCATCAAGCGCCCGCCGAACCACGCATGCATCCCCAGGGTTCGAAGCACCGGGAGCCAGGCGGCCTGGCTCAGCGTGGTCCCGAACCCCCCGGGCGAGGCGCCGATGAGGGCGACGCGTCGTCCGCGAAACACGCGCGCCGAGTCCGCCGGCGGCCGGCTCATCCAGTCGATCGTGTTCTTCAGCACGCCCGGAATCGAATTGTTGTATTCCGGTGTTGCGATCAACAGACCGTCGGCGCCGGCGATCAGGTCCTTCAGCGCCGCGACCGAGGCGGGCACGCCGTCGCGGGCTTCGACGTCCCCGTCATACAAGGGGACCTCGCGGATCGATGCGATCTGAAATTCATGGCCGGCCGGCATCAGCTGCGCGGCCGCGCGAATCAGTCCGCTGTTAAATGAGCCTCGACGCAGGCTTCCAGACATTCCGACAATTTTCACCGGGCGGTCCTCTTGCAGGGGTTGTCGATCGGGGAAGTCCAGCATACAGGGTTGCCGGTCGGCGGGAACGTTGCCGTCCCGCTTATAATCGTGTCAGCAAATGCGACTGTCGGAGAATGCGATGAGCGATTTTGTATCCTGGCTGTTCACCTCATCCGATTTCATGCCGCATGGGCATTGCTACCTGTGGCAGCCGGACACTTTGTGGCTCAACGTGGCCTCGGATGGGTTGATCGCGGCCGCCTATTTCGTCATCCCGTTCTCCTTGTACGACCTGGTGCGAAAGCGCACCGCCGATATTCCGTTCCCGGCGATCATTCTGATGTTCGCCGCCTTCATTCTGTTGTGCGGTTCCACGCACATCATGGAAATCTGGACCGTCTGGCATCCGTCCTATCGCTTGAGCGGGGCCTTGAAGCTGGTGACGGGCGTCGTGTCGATCGCCACCACGATCGCCCTGTTCCGCCTGATGCCGCTGGCGCTGCAACTGCGGTCGCCGCGCGAATTGCGCATGGAGGTCGATTCGCGCACCGCCGAGCTGGCCGAGGCCAACGCCAAACTGCAGCGCACGATCGGCGAGCTGGAGCGGCAGCGCGAGGAACTGCAGACGATGCTGGACATCATCCCGGCCGGCATCGCGATCGCGCATGATTCCGCGGGCCTCCAGGTCACTCCGTCACCGCGTCTGGCGGAGCTGTGGGGACTGCGGCCGGGGCAGGGTTCGACACCGCCCCGGTATAGCCGGGAGGGTCAGCCCGTCGATCCCCAGGAGCTGCCGATGCAAAAGGCGGCCCGGACGGGGGAGGAACAGCTCGATGTCGAATTGGACATGGAACTCGCCGACGGTCGCACGATGAACATGATCGTCAGCGCCGCGCCCTTGTTCAATGCGGATGGCACCGTCCGCGGCGCGATTGGCGCGCATGTGGATGTCACGGCCGTCAAGCAGGCGCAGCAGGCGCATCAGCGGGCATTGTTGGAGAGTGAAAACCGGTTCCGCGTGGCCGTCGAAGCAGTGCAGGGAGTGCTGTGGACGAACTCGGCCGACGGCCGGATGTTCGGCGAGCAGCCGGGATGGGCGGCCCTGACCGGTCAAACCTACGAGCAGTATCAAGGCTTCGGCTGGGCGGAGGCGGTCCATCCAGACGATGCGCAGGCGACGATCGATGCCTGGCACGTCGCGGTGCGTGAGCGCCAGCTGTTCGCCTTCGAGCATCGCGTGCGGCGGGCCGATGGCCAGTGGCGCCGGTTTTCGATCCGGGCGATCCCGACCCTGGAGCCCGACGGCTCGATCCGTGAATGGGTCGGCGTGCACATCGACATCACGGAACAGCGCGAGAGTGAGGAAAGCCTGCGGCGCACCGAGGCTGCGTTGCGGGAGACGGATGCGCGGAAGGATGTGTTTCTGGCGACCCTGTCCCATGAGCTTCGAAATCCGCTGGCGCCGATCCGGAACGCGGCAAGTTTCCTGGCCAAACCCGATTTGACCCCGGAGGATCTGGATCGCAGCCGCATGATCATCGTGCGCCAGGTGAGGCACATGGCCGCCCTGCTCGACGATCTGCTGGATGTCTCGCGAATCACGCGGGGCGTGTTCGCGCTCAAGAAAGCCCGGGTGAACCTGCAGTCCCTGCTGGCCGAGGCCGTCGAGACGGTGCGGCCGATGATGGATGAGAAACAGCACCGGTTGAGCGTCCAGTCGCCGGATGAACCGCTCGCCGTCGATGCCGATCCCGTGCGGCTCGTGCAGATCGTCACGAACCTGCTGACCAATGCCGCGAAATACACCGATCCGCAGGGCCACATCACGCTCGGCGCGGAGCGCCGGGGCGATGAGCTGGTGATCTTCGTGAGGGACAACGGCATCGGACTGCCGCCCGACATGCTGGGCCTGGTATTCGAGATGTTCTCGCAGGTTGCACCCGAACAGGGCCGGGCGGAAGGGGGTCTGGGCATCGGCCTCGCGCTCGTCAAGGGACTCGTGGAACTGCATGGCGGGCGGATCGAGGCTCGCAGCGAAGGCCGGGAGCGCGGCAGTGAGTTCATCGTGCATCTTCCTCATGTCGCCGGCGGCGCGATGCCGTCACCGATCGAGGCGACCGGTGAGCGCGAAACCGCCCGCGCGCCCGCCGCATTGACGGTCGTCGTCGCCGATGACAACAAGGACGGGGCCGACAGTCTTGCGATGCTGCTCGAATCCTCCGGTTATCAGGTGTTCGTCGCGCATAACGGCACGGATGCGCTGAGCCTCGTCGCCTCCCATCGGCCGCGGTTCGTCATCCTGGACATCGGGATGCCCGGATTGGACGGCTATCAGGTGGCGCAGCGAATCCGGCGCGAATCCTGGGGAGGCCGCATGACGCTGATTGCGCTGACCGGTTGGGGACAGGACGATGACAAGCGGCGCGCCCAGCTCGCAGGCTTCGATCATCACTTGACGAAGCCGGTCGACCCCTCCGCCCTGGACACCCTGCTGGCGTCGCCGAAAGGCCCGGATTGATCCGCAAGAATCGGAGATCCCGGGCGCACCGCCTGCGTTAGCCTGATCGCAGGTTCAACAATCGAGGTGCAGGATGAATTTTCGAGTAACCGGTCTGTCTGCCGATCCCTTCAAACATTTGTACGGCATGAGCGATGCCGCGCTCGCCGACCACGGCGTCAAGCGCTATGTCGCCGACAAGTCGCCGGGGTTCCCGGATCGTATCGAAATGCGGGAGGCCGCGATCGGCGAAACGCTGCTGTTGCTGAATCATGAGTGTCAGCCCGCGGCCACCCCGTATCGCGCGACGCATGCGATCTTCATCCGCGAAGGGGCGGAGCGGACCTACGATGAGATCAATGCCATTCCCGAGGTGATGCGAAACCGGCTGTTATCGGTGCGGGCCTTCGATGCCGCCGGGATGATGCTCGATGCGGATGTCGTCGCCGGGCCGCACCTGGAACCTGTGATCCACCGATTGTTCAGCGAGCCCGCGATCGCCTATCTGCACGTCCATAATGCCAAGCATGGCTGTTATGCCGGGCGGGTGGACCGTTCATAGGCCCGGGCGTTGATTTTTCGAGTGTTGGACGTTTCTTTGGACATTCTTTGGCTCATCTTTGGCCAGGTTTCATGCAGCCGGGCCCCGATCGAACGACATTGCCTCCACCCCACGGGGGGAACCGTTCGAACCCACCAAGCCAAGGAGATGACCATGAAAACGTTCAACACCCAGATCCAGTCCGCCGTCGCAATCGCCCTGTTGACGCTGATGTCCGCCACGAGCCATGCAGCCGATGCTGCAGCGGGCGCCATCGAGCCTGCCAAGAAGGTCGTGCAATACGGCGACCTGCAGCAGAACGCGGCGGGGGCGGAGCTCTTGTACCACCGCATCGTCGTTGCGGCGCAGCAGGTCTGCGGCGATCGCAATGGACCGCGCCCGGCGCAGGAGACCGTGCGCGTGCAGATGTGCGTCGAGCAGTCAGTGGAACGGGCCGTGAAGACGGTGGACCAGCCGGCGTTGACCGCCGTCCTGACGGCCAAAACGGGCCATGCCAGCGTGCCCTCCACCGTGTTCGCGAATCGTCGATAGGCGAATGTCGACCGGGCGGGCTCAGCGCGGTTCCGGCCGCCTGAGCCCCCGTTTTTTTCAGCAGGCGCCCGCGGACTTCGGCGCGGACCGCCGCGGCACCACCCCTTGATCCCGCAGCTGCTTCAACTGACGTTGTTGATCGGCCAGCCACACTTCTGCTTCCGACCGCAGCGTTTGAAAGCGGGGATTGGCTCGCAGCGGTTCGAACGTCGGGTCTCGCAGCAAGGTATCCCACCAGCGCATATGCCCGGCCTTGTGGGCCCAATCCTCGAGATGGGTCAGCGCTTCTTCGTTCCGTCCGAGCAGGGCCAACGCGGCAGCGCGTTCGCGGTCATCCTCCGTGGGGATGTCGCGGTGCGACGGGTCATTGAGGTAGGCCAGAATGCGCGTGGCAAGCTCCGTTGCGGTGGTGGCGCGGCCTGCGGCGCGTTCCAGCACGGCGACATTGACGACGATCGGAAAATTATCGTCGACGACCGCGATCGTTCCGCCAGTCATTTGCAGCCCCGGTATCGCCAGCAGCGCTTGCTGCGCGGCTGCGGGGGCGCGTGTCGCGAGCGCCTGCTCGACGACGGCTTGTGCGGACAGGACGAAGGCGACCGCATTCAACTGTGAGTGCCGGCTTCGCAACGCGCGACGGCCAAACGTATCCGCCAGGGCCAGATTGCCGGCGCGCAGACAGATCATCGCGTTTTCCGCATCTTCCGCCGAGACGCCGGGTGCAAACCCCTTTCTGACATCGCGCGCCGCATCGAGATCGCCAATGTCGACGTAGAACCAGACCAGGCGTTCCCGGGTCCAGCGCACGCCCGGCTCGATCGAAAGGGACTTTTCCCCATACTGGATAGCTTCGGCGATCTTGCCTTCATTGGCCTGTACTTGCGCCAGCCGCAACAGTGCCGGGTAGAAATCCGGCGCCAGGCTCAGGGCGCGCAGATATGAATCGGCGGCGCGTTTCCAATCGGAATACCCCTGGCGCAGCATCTCCCCCTGCAGATAGAACAGCCGCGGTGACAGGGGATTCAGAACCGCGGCCCGCTCGAGTAGCGCCGATGCGTCCGTCATTCGATTGTGTTCGGACCAGTAGCTGATGACGGTGTCGACGCCGGCTTCATAACCGGGAGACAATTGCAGTCCCTTTTGAAAATCGGCCTCGGCGCCGGCGGTGTCGCGATCGCGCCCCAGCTTGTAGACGCCGCGCAAGTAATAGGGTTGACCGGAGGTCGGCTCGAGCATCACCGCCTGGTCGGCCAGCGCCTTGATTTCCGACCACAGCGGATCCGACTCCGGGACATTGCGTTCGAGCAAATCGGGAAGCAGGAGCTTTGCGAATCCGAGCTCGACCATCGCATCGGCAAAGGTCGGCGCGAGCTTCACAGCGTCGGAGAACTGATGGATCGATTCGGCGACGCTGTCGATTTTGCGGGTTTCAACGAGCTCGCGGCCCTTCAAATACGCAAGATAGGCCTCGGTGCCATAGGTCGAATAGGGAGTCGACTGCCCGTTCAAGGTGACATCGAGCTTGTCGCCGACGTTGCGCGCGATTTCGTCCTGCACTGCGAAGACATCGTCGATGCCGCGGTCGAACGTCAATGACCACAGTTCACGATTGTTCGTGGTATCGATGAGCTGTGCGTTGACGCGAAGCTTGCTGCCGCTGCGCTGAATGCTGCCTTCGACGATGTATTGAACCCCGAGCCGTTGCCCAGCCGTGCGCGCATCGGGTGTCGGCTTGCCCAGACCGAATGAGGAGGAGCGGGAGATGACGATCAATTGGCGAATGCCGCCGAGGCGATTGAGCACGGATTCGGCGATGCCCAATGCGATGTATTCGTTGCCGGGCTCGGCGCTCAGATTGTCGAACGGCAACACCGCGATCGCGCGCGGCTGAGTCGCCACGACGTCCACACTCGTTCGCGCCGGCGCGGCGACGGGCTTTCGAACGGCATGGACCGCGGCCAGGAGGGCGATCAACACGACAAGGCCGATGGAGGCCGCAGGCGTCCATCGCGCGAGTTGCGTCCGGCGGGTCGACAACGACGGCGACGGGAGCGAGGGCCTGGGGTCTTCCGTGACGATCGCCGCATTTTCCGCCGCGGCGAGTGCCGGCCGTGGCGCGGCCGCCGAGCCGGGTTCGATTTGAACAGTGGGGATCAGCCGATACCCCCGGCCGCGCAGGCCTTCGATGTAGCGCGGATTACGCGGGTCATCGCCCAGCGCATCCCGCAACAGCTTGACTCGCTGACTCACGGTCTCGGGACTGACCACGAGTTTCGGCCACACCTGTTCCATCAATGCATCGTTGGATACGAGGTCCGGCGCCGCCCGTATGAGCGTGAGCAGCAGATCGTACGACAAGCGGGGAAGTGCAATGACTTCGAATCCGCGGGTGACCCGCTGGGGACCCGTGTCGATCAGGAGGTCGCCGAGGCGATAGCGCGATCGGCCCGGATCGGGAGTTGTGGACGGCGGCTCGGTGATTGCGGGCATATCAACCTACATGATCAGCATTTCCGGTCGAGGCCGCCAGCCTTCGATCGCGCTTGAAGGGTGCGGAGTTCTCGATTAGGGTCGTTGGATCGTGAGCAAACCCTCGCAACTTTTTGGTGCATCCACGCCGGCCGTGCAGGCGCTGGTCCGGTCGTGCGCGCTCGCCATGGGATTCTCGACCTTCGCGGTCGGCGCTGATTCCACGGACGATGCCCCCTTGCAGGAGATCGTCGTGACCGGCTCGCGCATCCCCGTGGGGGCGGGCGGCGCGACGACCCCGGTCACGATCATCGATCGGGACGCGATCCTGCGCGGCGGCCAGGATACGGTGGGACGCATCCTGCAGGCGCTGCCGTTCAGCACGACGGCGATGAACAGCAATGTCAATAACGGCGGCGATGGGTCGGAGCGTCTGGACCTGCGTGGACTGTCACCGAAACGCACGCTGTTGCTGTTGAACGGCCGTCGGCTGCCAAACGGCGGACTCGGCGGCGATGATTCGGTGGACCTGGGCACGATTCCGCTGGGGTTGGTCGAACGGATCGAAATACAAACCAGCGGCGCCTCAGCCGTGTATGGCGCGGATGCGGTCGCCGGGGTCGTCAATGTCATCACGAGAAAGGCGGCGCCGGGGTTTGACATCAATCTCAAGAACTCGATGACCGAGCGGGGCGATGGCCGCATCTCCGTCGCCCAGGTGAGCGGCGGCCGGCGCATCGGTGAGGGGGATTGGATGCTCGGCGGCGAGCTCAGCCAGCAGCGGCCGGTCACGATGAATGAGCGGGGTTATTCGGCGGTGCCACAGTGGTTCGTCTCGCCGGACCTCACGCTCGGTCCTGCCGGCAGCCGCACGACGCCGGATGGCCGCTTTTTCATTCCCGACGGCAATGCCCTCGGACTGACCGCGGGCCGATATTTCCGGGTGCCGGGCACCGTCGGTCAAAGCGCCGCCAATTATCAGTCCTTCGATCCGTTCGATCCGTTCCCGCCGTCCGGCGCGGTCTTCAATTACGCACCCGACAATTATCTTCAGACGCAGAATCAGCGTGCCTCGATCTGGCTGCTCGGCTCGCAGCCGATCGGATCGGACGTGAGCCTCTTCGTCGAGGGTCTCTGGCACGCCCGCAAATCCTCGCAGAGGCTGGCGCCGACGCCGTACTCATCGGATTCCGATCCCGCGCCCCTGCTCGCCGACGGTTCATTCGGGATCCCGGCCGACAATTGGTACAACCCGTTCGGCGTGCCGGTCACGAACATCCGCCGCCGTCTGGTCGAGTTGCCGCCGCGCGAATTTCTGCAGGACATCCGCGGCTGGCGCGGACTGGTGGGCCTGCAGGGTGCCTGGAAGCAATGGCATTGGACCCTGTCCTGGGCGGAATCGCGCTCCGCGGCGACCTCGACGAACACCGGCATGTCCTCGGCGTCGCGTTTGCTGCCAGCGATCGGCCCATCGGGACCGGATGCGAGCGGACGGATCGTCTGCGGGTCCCGTGATGCATCGGGCATCGTCCCGGCGGCGAACATCATCGCCGGCTGCGTGCCCGTCGATCTGTTCGATGGAGCCGGCAGCCTGACCCGTGAACAGTCCGATTATTTGAACCTGACGCTCGTCGATCGAGGTGCGGATTCGCAGCGGATGATTTCCTTCGGCGCCGAAGGTCCGCTCGGTGAGTTGCCGGCAGGTCCGGTGCAATGGTCGGTCGGCGGTGAATACCGGCGCGAGGCGGGAGATCTGTTGTACGACCCGGCCGGCCTGGCCGGCGTCATCAGCGTGCCCGCCCAAAGCAATATCGAACACAAGAGTTTCGATGCGCGCGAGCTTTATCTGGAGGCCCGCGCGCCCTTGCTGCGCGATCGCCTGGCAGCGCATTCCCTCGATCTGGCGGCGGGCGTGCGCTATTCGCATTTCTCCACGTTTGGGAGCGATTCGACCTGGCAGATGGGACTCAACTGGCAGCCCCTGGCATCCTGGGCGCTGCGGGCGACCTTTGCCCAGGTGTTCCGCGTGCCGGACTTGCAGGAATTGTATCGCGCCCAGGTCGATCAACGCATTCAAGAGTCCGACGATCCTTGCGGCAATTCACCGACGGCCGCGCAAAAGGCCCATTGCGCCGCCAACGGCGTGCCGGGCGGTGCCTACCAGGAAGACCCCTTGGATGAATGGGACAATCGCGTCGGCGGCAATCCCTCGTTGCAGCAGGAACGCGGTCATTCCCTCGATGTCGGCCTCGACTGGCAACCCGCGACACGGTTTGCGCCGAAATTCAGCGTCGATTATTTCATCATCGATTTGAACGGATACATCGAAGATCCCTTGACGAGCGACGTGCTGGCCGAATGCGCGAACCGCGGCACGCCCCTGGTTTGCGCGGCGATCCATCGCCGGCCGGACGGCACCTTGCTTCGCGTCGATACGGTGTCCAGCAACTTCGGGCGGGCCGTGTCGAGCGGCTACGATCTGGCGTCCCAGATCCGGTTCGAGGCCCTGCGGACGCATGTCGACGCCGGATTGACGGCGACCTACCTCGCCCGGCGCGACACGCAAACCTATGCCGGCGGCGATACGGTCCATGGTGCCGGGCAGCTGGTCGATTTCACGCTGCCGTTTCCGCGGCTGCGCGCCAGCGCCCATGTCGAGGCGCGCCGCGCGGCCTGGCATCTGAGCTATAGCGTGCAATACATCGGCGGCTACCGCGGATGTGGCGATGGAGGCAACTGGCTGGCCGACACCGATTGCTACCGGGTTGCCTCCCGTCTGTACCACGATGTCGAGGGTGGGTGGGCCTTCAGCAATGGACTCGAACTGCGCGCGGGGATCACCAATCTGACGGATTCGAATCCGCCTTTCGTCAACGGCGGGGACGGCAACACGATTACATCGATGTATCGGTTGCTGGGCCGGACTTATTTTGCCGGCCTTCATTTTCGCATCCGATAGATCTGCGTCCGGACCCGGTCCGGCGGTCTGCCGGGCATGTCGAAATCCTCGTTTCCCGTTCGATTAATGTCCAGATGGCCACGCCAGAGCGTGGCCTTTTCGAAACGACACAGGAGAAACCGATGCCGCAACCCATTCCGTATCTCGCATTCGATGGCAAGTGTGCCGAAGCCATGCAATTTTATGCCAAGGTTTTGGGAGGAAAACTGGAGATGATGACCTTCGGTCAGTCGCCGATGGCCGAACACACGTCGGAATCGGCGAGCCACCTGATCATGCACGCTCGTTTGTCCCTGTCCGACAACGGGTCCTTGTATGCCGGCGACTGTCCGCCGGGCATGCCGTATCACGGCATCCATGGGGTGTCGATCGCGCTGAACTACGAGACCACGGCGCAGGCGGAGCGCGTGTTCAAGGCGCTGGCGGATGGCGGCAAGGTGACGATGCCCTTTGCGCCGACGTTCTGGGCCAAGGGATTTGGAATGGTCACCGACCGGTACAACTGCCCGTGGATCGTCAACGGGGAGATGATCGAGGTCAAAATGGGATGAGGGTGATGCAGTGCCCGGCCGCGTGCCGGGCGCCGCGTCCGAATCAGGAGACGATATAGTCCGTCCACTCGTGGATCTTGCCGCCCTTCACGAGGAAGATCCCCGCCACTTCATAGTTGACGTCCGGCTTGTTCGGGATCGTGACGATATCGGTGCGCCGCGTGACGACCAGCGGGCCGGTCGCGAACACGCGATGAAAATCGACGCGCGATACCCGGCTGCCGTCCTTCATGAAATCCAGGAACACTTTGGCGGCGTCGGCCGGGGTCGTCAGGGCCGGCTTGTCCTCGATCGGCCGGACGAGGCAGGGCGAGGAGAGGTAGGTCTCCATTTCTTTGTTCGCATCGTAATTTTTTTGCGTCCATCCGTGGATGAACCGTTTGACGAGGTCCACGCCCGATTTTTCCGCCGGCGTGGGCACCGCTTCAGCGGCGGACGTCGCGAGCGGCAACATGGCCGCCGCCAGAACGCCGAAACCGGCGGTCGCCAACATGGTGCGGCGGGAAATGGACGAGTCGGCCCTGTAGGTCATCGCGAGTCCCCCTTCGAATTGCAGCGATCAGTGTTGTCCATGCAGAATCACAGATCGTTTTGCGATCGTCAACATCGAGGCCGTCCGGAGGTGTTCGCATGAATCATCGAGACCGAAGCGCGGAGTTTTGTCGACGATTTGGCATCGAGGTGCCGATCCTGCTGGCTCCGATGGCGGGCGCCAGCGCACCGTCGCTCTCGATCGCCGTGGCCGAGGCGGGCGGACTGGGCGCCTGTGGCGCGTTGTTGATGACGCCCGAGGACATCATCGCCTGGGCGGAGGAAGTGCGCGGACCCGACAACCGTCGTTTTCAGATCAATTTGTGGATTCCCGATCCTGCGCCGCATCGCGACGCGGCGCAGGAGGGTCAATGGCGCGAGTTTCTCGGCCATTGGGGTCCGCCGGTCGCGGCCCAGGCGGGCGATGCCGTTCCGCCGGATTTCGCCGCGCAGTGCGAAGCCCTGCTGCGCGCGCGCCCGACCGCCGTCTCATCGGTGATGGGGGTGTATCCACCGGCCTTCGTCGATCGACTGAAGTCGGCCGGCATCGCCTGGTTCGCGAACACTTCCACCGTCGCGGAATCCAAAGCCGCCGCCGCCGCCGGCGCCGATGTGATCGTCGTGCAGGGGATGGAGGCCGGCGGTCATCGAGGCTGTTTCGAGGCGGACAAGGCCGAACGACAGATGGTGGGTCTGATGTCGCTGGTCCCGGCCGTCGTCGATGCGGTCGATGTGCCGGTCGTGGCGACCGGGGGCATCGCCGACGGGCGCGGAGTCGCGGCGGCCTTCGCGCTCGGCGCGAGTGCCGTACAGATCGGCACGGGTTTCATGCGCGCGCCCGAAGCACAGATCCCGGCCGTGTGGAGCGATGCGTTGGCGCAGGCCTCTCCCGAAGACACGGTGGTCACCCGCGTCTTCAGCGGGCGGGCGGGTCGCAGCCTCAATACCGCCTATGTGCGCGCAGCATCGACCGTCGACACGCTGCGACCCGCGCCCTATCCGGTGCAACGGGGCCTGACGGCCGCGATGCGCTCGGCGGCCACGAAGGCCGGCGACATCGACCGGATGCAAGCCTGGGCCGGCCAGTCCGCGCGACTGGCGCGCGCACTGCCGGCCCGCGTCATCGTCCAGGAACTCTGGGATCAGGCCAACGCACTGCTCGCTTAAGCGTCATCTCGTGCTCCCTCAGGCGGCTTCGGAGCGCGCTTGCAGTTCGGATTTCCGGTCCGCCATCTTTTTGCCGAGGGCCTGCAGATCCATGGCGGACTTTTTCGCTTCGGCGAACATGCCGCTCGGCTGCTCCTCTTCCTTGACATGGTGCTTGATCATCTCGCCAAGCACCGTCACTTTCGCATCAAAATAATCATCGTCGGCCGAGATGTCGCGGATCTCCTCGATCAGTGCCTTGGCACCCGCATGCTCGGTGATCGCTTCATGATGAAGGTCGCGGTCGCCGGTGGCATCGAAGAATGCGGGATAGAAGATCTCCTCTTCGATCGTCGTGTGAACGGTCAGCGCATCGCAGATCGCATCGGCCAGGGCCTGCTTCTGCGCATTCGTGCTGGCGCTCGCGAATTGCGCGAACCATTCCTCGACCTGGCGGTGATCGGCTTTCAATAAGGCGATCGCATCGTTCTTGACGGCTTTCGATTTTGCAGTGGATGTCTTGCGGGTGGTCATGATCATGTCTCCGAGTGGCAGGGGTTGGGGGAATCGATATTGAGTGCTTCGCGGACAGCTGGCCGTCGGTGGACGTCGATAGCGGGCGTCGGAATTCATTCCCAATCGGGGGCACCTTCAGCAACCCTCAGGTTGCGTGACTCAGAGATTGAGGTTAAGATCAACGCAACCTGGAGGTTGCTCATGAGTTCCGATCGAATCGAAAAGCAGGTGTTGTTGCGCGCGCCGCTGGCCCGCGTCTGGCAGGCGATCAGCAATGCCGACCGGTTCGGCAGCTGGTTCGGCGTCGTGTTCGACGGCCCGTTTGCAGAAAATGCACGCGTGACCGGCAAGATCGCACCGACGACGGTGGATCCGGAGGTGGCGAAGCTGCAGCAGCCCCACGCCGGCAAGCGCTTCGAATTCTGGGTCGAACGCATCGAGCCGATGAAGCGGATCTGCTTTCGCTGGCATCCGTTCGCCATCGACCCTGCCGTGGATTATTCGAAGGAACCGATGACCTTGATCGTCTTCGAACTGGAGGAGCGACCCGAGGGGACGCTGCTGACGATCACCGAATCCGGTTTCGATCAGATACCGCTGTCGCGACGCGCCGCGGCATTCGATGCCAATCAAGGCGGCTGGGCGCATCAGTCGAACCTGCTGCAAAAGTATCTGGCGATACACGCCGATGGCTAGCTGGAACGCCGCGCCGGTGTTCGCGGCGCTGGGCGATGCGACACGCCTCGACCTGATCAGACAGCTGTGCGAAGAAGGGCCCTTGCCGATCGTCAAATTGGCCGACACGGTGCCCGTGTCGCGTCAGGCCGTGACGAAACATCTGCGTGCGTTGGAAGCTGCGGGACTGATTCGACGCATCGGGTCGGGTCGCGGCAGCGTTTGGGAGATCCGCCCGAAGCGCCTGAACGAAACCCGCGCGTATCTCGAACAAATTTCAGCGCAGTGGGATCAGGCCTTGTCGCGGCTCAAGGATCTCGTGGAATGAGGCGTGCTCCTCATCCATGCAGCCTGCGCCGCAACGTCTTGTTCAAGGTCCGCGGCGAGTCTTCGTAAAGCTTTTCGCCGAGGGTCATCGCGCGGGATTGGAGTTTCGAGCGGCGCTCATCGATGCGGCGGTCCAGTTGCCGGCGCTGGCGTCCGGAGCCTTTCAACGGGAGGGTGCGCAGCGTGTTGCGCAACACCGCCAGATCGTGATCATCGCCCAGCAGGGAGGCCAGTGCCGATGCGCGCCGATGCATTTTTTCCTCGCGCAACTTCAGCTGGTCTGCGGCAACCTCCAGTTCATTCGCAAGATACCGCGTCTGCTTGCGCCACTCGTGCAGATGGGTATCGAGCGGACGCCGCCGGGCGGCGGCAAAGGCTTTGCGTCCCCGTTGAAAGGTCCCGCAGATGCCCCGACGCGCGGACACCGGGGGCGGTTGTCGTAGTGGCACCGAGGCCAGGGCGCCCAGGACCTCGTGCACCGCATCGGCATTGTGTTGCACGACCACCGGATCGATCAGGGGGTGGCGTCGGGTGTGCTCGACCAGGAGTCTGCGGCGCAGACCGCGCATGAAGGCCGCGAACGTTTTTCCATCGCCTTTTTTCATCAGGCCCGACAGGGTCTCCAGCAGCACCGCGGCATCTCGCTGTGCCGCGAGGGACGTGGCGACCCCTCGCAGTCGTTGATTGGCGTTCTGGTACGGGACATCCCCGATCGCGGTCCGGATCAATCGAAGCGCAGCCCGGGCCCGCTTCAACTGGTTCCGGGCTTCATGTACCGTCGCATCGCTTCCCCAGGAGCTCAGCCCCGCGAGGGTATCGAGCGGCGCGCGAATTGCCCGCAGGAGCGGTGAGTGCCGGCGGACCGCTGTCCTCTCAGCACTCATTGCCGCATCGACCGCTCAGGCCTCGACGAGCGGCTCCAGCACGGGGATGACCCGCAGCCGTTCGGGAATGCGGTCGATTCCGATGATTTTGTCGATGTGTTCATGGGCGTGATAAATGCGCCGCTCTTGATAATTCAGCACGACGGAACGGAATACCGGCGATTCCGCTGATTTTTGCACGCTCGGCAGATAGGTCAAATCCTCGTCCAGGACGACGTTGAACGCCGCGATCTTCTCCTTCCACGCATCCGGAAGCTCGCTCTGCCCATGCGGCAGGCCGAACCAGGCCACTTCGAGACGCGAGGTGTTGAGTCCGGTGGGCCAGAACATCAGGAAGGGGAATCCGTTCGCGAACAACGGAGTCGTCAGGTTCGGAAAGCTCGTGAACGCACAGATGTAGCGCCGCGGGATCGGTCCGACCGTCGCGATGTCCTCGATGCCGCCCATGCCCATGCTGAAGCCGGTTTCCTCGGCCGCATCCATCCGCGGCTCGAACTGCTCACTCCAGGGCAGCACGTTGCGCGAGTTGCCATTCTTATATAAGGACATCACCGTGCCGCGGTGACGGACCGCGCAGTTGGGTCCCGGCAGGCCGACCGTTCCCTTGTGCACCGAGACGAAATGGTAGTTCTCGGCGAAGGCGTCCATCAGGACCTTCCAATTGCAGGCGCATTCGTAGGTGTAGCGGTTGATCAGGGTCAATTTGTCCGGATCGAACTGCGTCATCTGGTCGCGCACGGTGCCGAGGTGTTCCGACAACGGCATGGCGTTCAGATCGCCATTGATGAAAATCCATCCGGCCCAGGTCTCGCAGCGCAGCGGGGTCAGGCCCCGCTTGGACTTGTCGATGCCATGGAAATCGATCTGGTCTGGAATGCCGATCAACTTGCCGCTGAAGTCATAGGTCCAGGCGTGATAACCGCATTTGAACCGCTTTCCCGGCAGCACTCCCTGGCGATCGTTGACGAGGCAGCCGCCGCGATGCGAACAGGTGTTGTAGAACGCCCGAAATCCGCTGTCGTCGCGGACGATGATCACCGGCAGGCCGGGGACCGAGTCGAACATCACGTAGCTGCCGACCTCGGGGAACTGATCTTTGTGCGCCGCATACAACCAGGTCCGCGTCCACAGATACTTGCGTTCCAGATCGTAGAACTCCGGTGACACGTAGCGCTCGGCCGGCAGTTCGGGGAGCGGCGGGAAGTTCTCGGGATACGCCTGGCGTCCCAATTCATAGTCGATTTGCTGCTGCAATCTTTCGAGCGACTCAACGGCTGCCATCTCACTACCTTTCACGGGTCGGAACGGGGGGATTCAGGTATTGCACCACTGTATGCGGGTCGGTCGCCGCGGCACAGCTCTGATATCCGATAGCGATCGCCGACTTTGCGCTACTCTTTGACGTATTGAGGCTAGGGAGGTTCCGGGATGATCTTATACGGTTCGTCGGTGTCCCCGTTCGTGCGAAAAGTGATCGCCTTTGCGGGTGAAAAAGGGATCGAGCTCAAGGTCAAAGGCATCCCGCTGGGATCCGATGATCCGGACTTCTGTTCGGCGAGCCCGTTCAGAAAAATGCCTGCGCTGCGGGACGGGGATTATGTCCTGGCGGACTCCAGCGCGATTGTTGCCTATCTCGAAGCCCTGAAGCCGGATCCGAATCTGATCCCGGCGGATCCGCGGGCGCGCGGACGGACGATCTGGTGGGATGAATTCGCCGACACGATTTTTCTGGCGGCCGCGACGAAGATCTTCTTCAACCGAGTCGTCTGCCCGAAATTCCTCGGCAAAGAGGGCGATCTGGCCCTGGCCGAGCGCACGATCTCGCAGGAGGTTCCGCCCCTGCTGGACTACCTCGAAAAATCGATTCCCGCCTCCGGCTGGTTGATCGAGGACCGCCTGACCCTGGCGGATATTGCCGCGGTCAGCGGGTTCGCCAATCTCCGATATGCGGGCTGCGCGCTGGATGCGAACCGGTATCCCGCGCTCGCCGCCTACGTGGACAAACTATTCGCGCGACCCTCGTTCGCGCGATCGCTCGAGCGCGAGGCCAAGCTGTTCGCCGCGTGAGATTTTCGCTTCGTGGAGCGCACCGCTTCGGTGTAAATTCTGCAGGGTCGATTCCGCGCACAAGAGGGGGATTTCCATGAGTATCAGCCGCCGCGAGCTGCTCGCCGCATCGAGCCTGTTGTTGGTCGGCGCCAAGGGCGCCTGGTCGGAATCCCCGGCGCCGGCCGGTTCGCTGATCACGATGTGCTGGAACGAAAACCCTTACGGTCCGTCCCCGGCGGCCCGCGCCGTGATGTCGGCGGCAATCGCCGAATCCTGCCGCTATCCCGATGATGAAATTCCCAAATTGATGGAGGCTCTGGCGCGCAAGGAGGGGATCAGCGCCGATCATCTGGTGACCGGGAGCGGCTCGGGCGAGATTCTGTGTGCGTTGGGGTCCCTGATCGCCCGTGAACAGGGCGAGGTGCTCGCGGCCGAACCTTCGTATCTGGAACTGACCAACTATGCGCGTCATCTCGGTGCCGGCGTGACGTTCATTCCGGTCGACAAGCAGTTGCGCCACGACCTGTCGGCCATGCGCGCCGCGGTCACCGCCAAAACGCGCGCGGTCTATATCTGCAATCCCTGCAATCCGACCGGGACGACCGTCACGGCGGCGGCCCTGGCGGCCTTCGTCGAGTCGCTGCCGGACTCGGTGATGACGATCGTGGATGAGGCCTATCTGGATTTTGCGGATGCGGATGGCGTGCGCACGGCGACCGATCTCGTCACGAAAGGCAGGCGGGTCGTCGTGCTGCGCACGTTCTCGAAGATCCACGGCATGGCGGGCGTTCGCTGCGGGTATGCGATCACGCGGCCCGACCTCGCCTCCGAGATCGCGCAATCCCGAATGACGACACCGAACATCTTTGCGATGCGCGCCGCGCTCGCGAGCCTCGGCGATCATCAGTTCCTGTCCGACACGCGCCGGCGCATCATCGCGAGCCGCGTGCGGATCACGAACGAATTGCAACGATTGAGACTCGAGCATGCCGAGCCTCAGGGTAATTTCGTCTTCTTCGATACCGGCATGCCGCTGGCCCGGTTCACGGAGTCGATGCTGGCGCACAAGATCCGCGTGGGTCGCCGGTTCCCGCCCTATGAGCGTTGGTGCCGCATCACGATCGGCACCGAGCCTGAAGTCGATGCCTTCCTCGCTGCGCTGCGTGCCATCGCGGCGGATCCCCGGCCGTCCGCGCGCAGCGCGGCCTGACCCCGGGGCTGACGGCCGGTTCTCATGACCGCGTCTGCGACGCTCGCGCGCCCGAAGGCGGCCGGTCGGATCCCGTGGCAGGTGTCGCTGCCGCTGGTCAGCACGGCCCTGATCATGTTCGGCGCCGGCACGCTGGGCTCGCTGCTGCCCCTGCGGTTTTCCGCGATGGGCATTCCCGCCGGCGTCATCGGCCTGATCGCAACGGCCGAAGCCTTGGGATTTCTGGTCGGCTGCCTGTACTCGCACAAGATCATCGCGCCGGTCGGCCTCGAGCGGGCCTATGCGGCATTCGCCGGACTGAAGGCCGTGTCGATCCTGGGTCTGCATTTCGCCGACAATGTGGCGGCGCTGATGGTGTTGCGGTTTCTGATCGGCACCAATGCGGCGGGTCTTGCGATCGTCGTCGAAAGCTGGCTCAACGCCCTGGTGCCGAATGCGCAGCGCGGCCGGGTGTTGACGATCTACGTCCTGACCTATGGTTTGTTCTTCGGCGGCGGGCAGTTGCTCGGACAGAACCTGAATGTGCGCGGCCCCGAGTTGCTGTTCATTTCCGGGATCTCGACGATCCTGGCGCTCGTGCCGATGGTCGCGATCGACGTGAAGGCGCCGATCCTGCCGCACGGCGTGCATCTGGAAATCTTGAAGGCGTTCCGCAATTCACCGGTCAGCGTGATGGCCTGTCTGCTGAACGGCCTGGTGTTGACCGCCTTCACCACGGTGGGCCCGCTGTTCGGTGAGCGCATCGGCTTGGATCAGTCGCATATCGTCATGCTGATGGCCTGCGTGTCGCTGGGCGGCCTGTTCCTGCAATGGCCGATCGGCACGTTTTCGGACAAGATCGACCGGCTGTATGCCTTGATCGGCATGGGCGCGGGCATCGTTGCGGTGGCCGCCGCGTTGACGATCGCCAACCAGCAGACCCCTTTTCTGTTGTTCGCCGCCCTGTTCGCCGTGTTCGGCGGGCTTGCGGAAAGCCTGTATGCGGTCGGTGTTGCGCATGCGAACGACCGGGCAGTCTCCGCCGATTATGTGGCCTTGTCCTCGACCCTGCTGTTCGTCTGGGCCCTCGGCGCCGCGATTGGTCCGACGACCGGAACGCTCGCGATCCAGCTGATCCGGCCCAACGCCTTCTTCATCTATGTCATCTCCCTGACCTTGCCATTCACGCTGTTTGCAATCTGGCGCTTGACCCGGCGCAAAGCGGATCGGGCGCTCGAATCGCGGGAAGAGTTTCTCGCCTACCCGCAGACCTCGCCCGAGATCTACGGCTGGTTGCCCTATCACCGCGACCAGGCCGGCGTCCCGTTGCAGGAAAAACTCGAGGGGCCGGGAGGCGAAGAATGCGCCGTTGCCGCCGCGCCCGACCCTTCGCAAGACACACCCAAATCATGAGGTATCCGATGAAACCGATCTGTGCTGCTTTGTTGTCGATCGCGGGAATTGCCAACGCTGGGACGGCGCCGGGCGTCGCGACGCCGGCGTCGACCACGCAATTCGATCTGATCATCGCCAACGGACACATCATCGATGGCAGCGGGTCGCCCTGGTATCGCGCCGACATCGGCATTCGCGATGGCCGGATCGCCGCGATCGGCACGCTCGATTCGGCCGTCGCGGCCCGCCGTATCGATGCCGGCGGTCGGGTGGTGGCGCCAGGATTCATCGACATGCTCGGCCAATCGGAATTCACGATGCTGGTGGATCCGCGCGTGCCCTCCAAGATCTACCAGGGCATCACGACCGAGATCACCGGCGAAGGGGATTCCGCGGCGCCGATGATCGGCCATGCACGCATCGAAGCCCAGCGGATGCTCGATCATTTCGGACTCAAGGCCGACTGGCAGACGCTGGGGCAGTATTTCGCGCGCCTGGAGCGGCAGGGCATGGGCATCAACCTTGCGACCTATGTCGGCGCAACGATGATCCGAAAGGCGGTCATCGGCGGCGCTGACCGGCCCCCGACGGCCGATGAACTGGCGCGCATGAAAGCATTGACCCGCGAAGCGATGCAGGACGGTGCGCGCGGCGTGTCGACCTCGCTCGAGTACTCGCCGGCCCCCTATGCCAGCACGGAGGAGCTGATCGCCCTCGCCTCGGAAGCCGCCCGCTACGGCGGCATCTATGCGACTCATATGCGATCGGAAGGAGACGGGATCGATGCCGCGCTCGAGGAAACCTTTCGCATCGGGCGCGAAGCGCACATCCCGGTCGAGATCTGGCATTTGAAGGTGGCCGGCAAGAAAAACTGGGGCCGCATGCCGGACATCGTCAAGAAAATCGACGCGGCCCGGGCCAGCGGGGTCGACGTCGCCGCCGACACCTATGCCTATGCCGCCTGGTTCAACACGATGTCTGCGTTCGTGCCGCCCTGGGCGCACGATGGGGGCACCGAGAAACTGGTCGAGCGTTTGAAGGATCCGGCCACGCGCGCGCGCGTTCGCAAGGACATGCAGACGCCCACCAACACCTGGGACAATGAGTGGGAGGAGATCGCCGGCCCTGAATCCGTGCTGATCGGCGCGGTGCAAAATCCGGCCCTGCTCCCGCTGCAAGGCAAGACGATCGCGCAGATCGCGGCGGATCGGCACACCGACCCGCTGGACACTCTGCTCGACATCCTGGTCGAGGATGCCGGTTTCACGCAGTGCGCCGTGTTCGGCATGCGCGAGGACGATGTCGCGCTCGCCCTCGCGCAACCGTGGACCTCGGTCGACAACGACAGTGCCGGCGCCTCGCCCGAGGGTATTCTGGGCGCGGAGCATCCGCATCCACGGGCCTATGGCACCTTCCCGCGCATCCTGCGCAAGTTCGTCCGCGAGGATCATCTGCTGACATTGGAAGATGCGATCCGCAAATTCTCCGCGCTGCCCGCCGCGCGCATGCGCATCACCGACCGGGGTGTGCTGAAGACGGGCCTGTGGGCCGACATCGTTGTGTTCGATCCGAACGAGGTGACCGACCGGTCGACGTTTTCGGCGCCGAATCAGCTGGCCGCCGGCATGCAATGGGTGCTGGTGAACGGCGTGCCGGTCATCGCCGATGGCAAAATGACGGCGGCCCGGCCGGGCAAAGTGCTGCGCGGTCCCGGCTACAAAGCCGGCGCTGTTGCAGCACCGGTCAATTTCCGCAAATCCATCAAACATTGACCGCCCAAACACCTGCGAGCAGGATGACTGCATGAACGCCCATCTGAAATCGGTACCCCATCCTCCGGCCGACGAGCGGCAGGCGCGGATCGATCTTGCGGCCTGTTATCGCCTCGCGGCGCGCTTCGGTCTGCACGAGGGGATCGACAATCATCTGACCGTGTTGGTGCCCGGCTACACGGATCGATTCCTGTTGATCCCGTTCGGACTGCATTGGTCGGAAGTGCGGGCCAGCGATCTGTTGGTGTTGAATTTTCAGGGCGAACTGATCGGGGGCACCGGTCTCGTCGAGCCGACCGCGATGTACATCCATGCGCCGGTGCATCGTCTGGCGCCACGCGGCCGCTGTGTGCTCCACACGCATATGCCGTTCGCGACGGCCCTGAGCATGCTGGAGAACCCCCGGCTGGAAATGGCGGGACAGACAGCGCTCGGTTTCCACAACGACATTGCCTATGACCTGGATTACAACGGGCTGGCCTACGATGCGGCGGAAGGCGAGCGGCTGGCGCGCGCGCTCGGCGAGAAGTCCGTGCTGATGATGGGCAACCACGGGGTGCTCGTGATCGGGGAGACGATTCCCGAAGCCTTCGAACGCTTGTATTTTCTCGAGCGCGCGGCCCAGGCCCAGGTGCTGGCCCTGTCGACCGGCCGCCCATTGCGGCTGATTCCAGAGGGGGTCGTGCGCGCCACGGCGGCCCAGTTCAAGAACGGCGGCGATGTCGGCGGACAGACGCGACCTGACCTGCACTTCGCGGCCTTGAAGCGTCTGCTCGATCGCAGCGAACCGGATTACGCTGGCTGAACGCACCGGCGACAGCGACGGTCGATGCGACGCGGGTGGCTCGCAACCCCGTCGTCTTGATGCTCGGCGCCGCCTTGTTCATCAATTACGTCGATCGCGGCATCCTGCCGACGGCCTCGACCCTGATTCAGTCCGAACTCCGCTTGAGCAAGTCCGAGCTCGGCCTGTTGATGTCGGCGTTTTTCTGGACCTATGCCAGCGCCCAGATACCCGTCGGCTGGCTCGCGGAGCGCATCGGCGCCCATCGCGTGCTCGCCGTCGGACTGTCGCTGTGGGCGATCTCAACCGTTCTGGTCGGCCTCACCACGGCGTTCTGGATGCTGCTGATCCTGCGCCTGTTGTTGGGATTGGGGGAGAGCGCCGCCTTCCCCTGCACCTCGAAGATCCTGGCGGCGACGGTGCCGACCCGCAGCCTCGGGACCGCGAATGGCATCGTCGCATTTGGATTCCTGTTCGGACCGGCCATCGGCACCTATGTCGGCGGACATCTGATGAATCGATTCGGGTGGCGCGCATCGTTCATCGCCTTCGGCTGCGCGTCCTTGCTGTGGTTGATTCCGTGGATGCGCCTCGATGTGCAGCGAACGCGTCCCGCGGTGCCCGCCGCGGATTGTCCGCGTCTCGGGTCGATCGTCCGGCAACGACCCTTGTGGGGCTCGGCCCTCGGGCATTTTTCGAGCAACTACACTTATTACTTTCTGTTGTCCTGGCTGCCGTTCTACCTCGTCAAGGAGCGCGGCTACTCGCTCGCCGACATGGCGACGCTGGCAGGGACGGCCTACATGATCGCGGGCCTGAGCGCGATGCTCGGCGGCCGGCTGATCGATCGGTTGATCGCGCGCGGCCACTCTCCGACGCTCGTCTACAAATCTGCGCTCGCCGCCTCCCACACCAGCGCGGTGATCTGCATGCTGTGCATGGCGGTGGGGTCGCGGCCGCTCGCACTCGCCAGTTTGTATCTGTATCAGGCGATGTGCGGTCTCGGATCCTCGAGCGTGTTCGCCGTCGCGCAGATTTTCGCGGGGCCCACGGCCGCGGGCCGCTGGGTCGGCATTCAGAATTCGATCGCGAACCTGTCCGGCGTTCTGGCGCCGGCGGCCACGGGCATCCTGATCCAGACGTCCGGCAATTTTTCGAGTGCCTTCATCGGGTGTGCCGTGGTCAGCACACTGGGCCTGTTGAGCTGGGTGTTCGTGCTGCCCCGGGTGCGACCACTGCAATGGGCCGCCACGGATTAGGTGTTGCGCCGCGTCAGATCGCCGATCATCCGGTTCAGAAGGGCGGTCCGACGCGCCTTCGGATACTTCCGGGGTTCCAAGGTCATCGCCAGCCACAGTCCGTCGGTCGCCGCGACCATGAGGTCGGTGGTCGAGTCGACATCCAGTCCCCGGCGAACTTGTTTCAATCGGATGGCATCGGCCAGGAATCGCCGGATATACGCACGCCACCGTCGGTAGTAGTGACGGTGTTCGCGCGCGAAGAGGGGATTGCGGATCGCCCGGTCCCACAGGCTCATCCACAGGGCCAGGGCCGCCGGTTCACCCGCGGTGGGAAACTGCGACTCGATCGCCGCCGCCAGGCTGTCCAAGCCGTGGTCGCGGCGCAGGAGCAATTCGTCCAACTGGCGGAACGTATGGTCGGCGAGCCAGCGGAACGTGAACACGACGAGATCATCCTTCGTTTTGAAATAATGTGTCAGCACGCCCATGCTGACCCCGCCCCGTTGGGCTATGCCGCGGATGGAGGCGTTCTCGATGCCCACGGCCCGCATCACCTCCAGCGTCAGCATTGCAATTTCCCGGCGACGATGAGCGTGATCGACGATCTTTGGCATAAGATCCCTTCATTCGTTTTATCGAACACCTGTTTCATATCCGCCACTGCTAGGATATGCTCAGGAAAACAAACATCCGCAGCTGTTTGCGCTGGGACGATAAGGGGTCATAGGCATGAATGCAACACTCGCCCAAGGGTCACTGTCTCCGCTGACGATTGCGATCGCATCGATCCTCTATGGCGGCATCACGCTCGTGCCCGCCCCCGCGCGCGCCGACAACGGCGGCGTGCTCGAGGAGGTCGTGGTCACCGCGCGCAAGCGCGCGGAGAGCATTCAGGATGTTCCCGCGAGCATCGATGTGTATTCGAAAGAGAGCATCGAGAAGCTCGCCATCACGCAGTTCGAGGACTACGCGAACCGCTCACCGTCGATCTCCTTCATCAGTGCGGGTCCGGGCACGCAGTATTTCTTCATGCGCGGCGCCTCGGACGGCAGCAATCCGGAAACGACGTCGAATTCGATCGCGGGATATTTCCTGAACGACATGTCGCTCGGCTATTACGGCGGCATCCCCGACCTTCACATGTACGATCTGCAGCGGATCGAGGTGTTGAACGGACCGCAGGGAACCTTGTACGGCGCCGGCTCGATGTCAGGCGCGGTGAAGGTGATCACCAATCCGCCGGACCCGAAAGCGTTCAGCGCCGGGGTCGATGTCGACTATTCGCACTTCAACGCGAACAGCAGTGCCAATCATTCCGAGGAAGGCTTCGTCAACATCCCGTTGTTCGACGGGACCACGGCCGTCCGTGCCTCCGCGTTCTATGTGAAGCAGGCGGGGTTCATCAACAACCTGTTGAAGACGCGCAACTGGGTCAACGGCGTCACCTCGAACAATGCTGCCTGGGCCGGCGATGACTACAACACGCAGACCTTCAAGGGCGGCCGGCTCGCGGTCCTGACCAACCTCAACGACAAGTGGAAAGTATCGCTGTCGGCGGACTATCAGGCCCAGAAGCATAACGGCGCCTGGGATCACGACCCGGCGCGATACGGCACGTTGAACGTCGCGCGCTTCGGCCCGGAGTGGGGCGACAATTACAACACGGTCGTGCAGGCGAAGATCGAGGGCGACGTCGGCATCGGCGATCTCGTCTACATCGGCGGCTATTACAAGTCCTCGCTGGAGAGCGTCAGCGAATACTCCGAATACGTGCAGTACGTCAACAGCGGCGGGACGACGCCGGAGTACATCCAGGCCTTCGCCTGCGACACCACCGCCTTCGACAATTGCAACAACCCGTATCAGTACACCGACTATCGCAGCGATGTGAAACGCTTCACCCACGAAGTGCGTCTGCAATCCAAGGGCGAGGGACGCACCCATTGGATTCTGGGCGCTTACCTGGAGCGCACCAGCAACTGGTATTCGGATTTCTGGCACATGCCGGGCATCAACTACAACGGCGAGCAGGCGCAATACTACGACTCGCTGTATGGCGGCGATGCGCAGCGGCCGGCCGACGAGTGGTATGCGAGCGATTCCCGCTACGATGAACACCAAAAGGCGGTGTTCGGTGAAATCAACTACGCGATCACCGACAAGATCCGGGTCACCGGCGGCGTGCGCTGGTTCCATGCGCATTCGACCGGCTCGGGCTATGGCAACTACTTCTACGAGCCCCGGGTGAATGCTCCGTACGATGGATCGTGGAGCAAGACGACGTTCCGCACCGGCATCGAGTACAAGCCGTCGAACCATTTCCTGTACTACTTCAGCTTCGCGCAGGGCTTCCGGGAAGGCGTCATCAATGTCGGCACCGGCAGCAATCCGTCCATCCCGACGGAGACGACGCCCGACACCTTGAACAACTACGAACTGGGCTGGAAGACCGAATTCCTGAACGGGCGGCTGCGCTGGAACGGCGCCACCTATTACACCAAGTGGAAGGATTTCCAGACCACGGTGTTCGATCTGGCGATCTCCCCGGTCTCCTTCTACGCGAACATGGGCGATGCGCGCATCGTCGGCGTCGAGAGCAGCATCGATGCGAAGCCGACCGACCGGCTGACCTTCTCGATCTCGGGCAGCTACAACGATTCGAAAATCACGACCAATACGTTCTCCAATCCCGACTATGCGGTGGTGGCGGGCGAACGCCTGCCGTCCGTGCCGTATTTCAAGGGCAGCGCGTCGGTCCGCTATGAATGGCCGTTCGGGGATCAGCGCCGTGCCTTCGTCCAGTACGACGAATCGCACAATGGCGCGATGTACAACATCCTGAACGTCAACACCCGCGTGTTGCAGCCGGCGTATAATCTCGGCGCCCTGCGTTTCGGGGTGGATGAGGCCAAAGGCCGCTGGGGTGTGGAAGGCTATGTCAGCAATATCGCCAACAAGCATGCGGTCGTGTTCGTGAATCCGTATCTGTATGACGGCCGCATCACGACCAACCAGCCCCGCGCGATCGGCATGCGTCTGAAGTATCGGTTTGGAGACTCGGATAATTGACATTTCGGACGCGACCGCTGCCGAAGCGCGCGATCTGGCGATCTCCCTGCTGGGTCAGGGCAATGTCATGGGCGGGGAACGGATTCTGCGCGAGCTGCTGCAGTCCCGGCCGCGCGATGTCGAGACCTTGCGCATCCTCGCACTCATTCTTCAATCCCAGCAGCGATCGGATGAAGCCATCGCGACCTTGCGCAATGCGATCGCCTTCGATCCGGCATCCGCCCACGCCCATGCGGATCTCGGCGCCCTTTATCGCACGCTGAAGCGGCCGCAGCACGCCGCCGCGGCGCTGCGGCGCGCGCTGGCGATCGATGGGACGATGAGCAAGGCCTGGCGTTTGTTGGGCGATGTGCTCGTCGATGCGGGTGAACCCCGGGAGGCAGCGGCGGCCTTCGACCGGGCCCAGACCACCGACCGGTTTGCCTCCGACATCGCCGCCGCCGGCGCGCATCTGTCGCGCAACGAAATGGAGCCGGCCGAGGCGATCTTCCGGCAGATTTTGAAACAAGAAGCCGGGCATACCGGTGCGGTCTGCGGCCTTGCGGCCATTGCGCTGGCGGCCAAGCAGCCCGCGGCCGCAGAGCGTCTGCTGCGTCAGGCGCTGCGTCAGTCCGCGCATTCGCCCTTGGTCTGGCGCGGCCTGGTGCAGGTGTATCTGGAGACCGGGCGGTCGACGGACGCCGAGGAAGGCATTCGGCGCGTACTGGCGATCGAACCGAATTCCGCGCGCAATTGGGTCACGCTCGGCATCGTCCTCGGACGCTTGATGCGCCAGGAGGAGGCCCTGGCCGCGTACGACCGAGCGCTGAGCCTGAATCCACGGCAGCCGCGAGTCGTCATGTCGAAGGGACATCTGCTGAAGACGATGGGCCGCCGGGCCGAGTGCGAAGCGGCCTATCATCAATGCATCTCGATGGAGCCGGAGATCGGGGAGTACTACTGGTGCCTGGCCGATCTCAAGACCTACCGGTTCACCGACAGCGAAGTGGAGGCGATGCAGGCCGCGCTTCGCAACGAGGGTCAACCGTCGGCAAACCTTGCGTTGCTGAATTTCGCGCTGGGCCGCGCGCTTGAGCAGCGCGAGCACTTCCCCGAAGCATTTGAGCATTACGCGGCGGCGAACGCGGCGCGGCGCCGATCCGTGCAGTTCGATGCGGCGGGATTCGAGAACAAGGCCCGGCGCATCATGCGCGTTTTCGATGCGGCGGCGATGGCCGCGGCGCCGGCGGCTGCGGCGTCGAGCGGCGATGAGTCGCGCCCGATCTTCATCGTCGGCCTGCCGAGATCAGGCTCGACGCTGGTGGAACAGATTCTGGCCAGTCACCCGGACGTCGAGGGCACGATGGAGCTGCCGAATCTCGTCAACCTGGTGCGGGAACTGGACACGGCCGGTGGCGGCATGGACCGGTACCCGGAATGTGTCGCCACGCTGACGCCGGCACAATGTCAGGAGCTGGGGGCGCGTTATCTTCGCGATACGCGGGTGATCCGCAGCGGCCGCCGGTTTTTCATCGACAAGCTTCCCAACAATTTCAGCCATGTCGGATTCATCCGTCTGATCCTGCCGCAGGCACTGATCATCGATGCGCGCCGCCATCCGATGGACGCATGCTTCAGCGCGTTCAAACAGTATTTCGCGCAAGGCCAGACGTTTTCCTATGACCTGGAGGATCTCGGGCGGTACTATCGCTGCTATCTGTCCTTGATGGATCATTGGCAGGCGGTCGTGCCCGAGCGGGTGCTGACCGTCGGCTATGAGCAATTGGTCAAGGACACGGAGTCGCAGGTGCGGCGTCTGCTCGCGCATTGCGGGCTGGTGTTCGATCCCGCCTGTCTTCGGTTTCACGAGACGCAACGGCCGGTTCGCACCGCGAGTTCCGAGCAGGTGCGCCAGCCGATCTATGACAGCGGCATTGGATATTGGCGGCACTTTGAACGGGAACTCGCCCCCCTGGCCCGGGCGCTGGGCGACAGTCTGAGCCGGTTCACAGGAGCGTGACGATGAGCGGACGGTGGATGGGTCTTCTGTTTCTTGCGGGCATCAGCGCCTGCACGGCCACTCATCCGGATTCCTCGCCGTATGCCCCGGTCGCGACGATCCAGGAACTGATGCTGACCCAGATCGATCCGTCCGCCGATGCACTGTGGGCCTCGGTCAGCAGCATCAGCAGTTCGGCGGGATTCGAGGAGAAGCGCCCGCGCACCGATGAGGAATGGGCGGCCGTGCGCGCAAACGCCTTGATGTTGATCGAAGCGACCAATCTGCTGGTGTTGCCGGGCCGACGCGTCGCAACGCCCGGCGCGAAGATCGGCGATGCGGATCTGCCCGGCATCGAACCACCGGAACGGATCCAGGCGGCCATCGACAAGGACCGACATCGCTTCACGCTGTACGCGCAGGGCTTGCGCGCGACGGCGGTGAAGGCTTTGGAAGCAATCGACCGGCGCGATCCGGACGCCTTGTTCGATGTCGGCGGTGATATCGACAAGGCCTGCGAACACTGTCATTTGCAATACTGGTATCCGAATCCATGAACGACACGAAATTGCGCATTTTTAAAGCGGGGCTGTGTCCCGCCTTGTGGTTGTTTGGCGCCGTCGCCTCCGCGGTGGCGGCCGATCATCCGGTGATCGTGCGCGCGGCCTGGCTGATCGATGGCGTCAGTGCGGAGCGGCGCGCCAATCCCGAAGTGCTGATCCAGGGAAATCGCATCGTCGAGGTTCGAACGACCGGGTCCGCACCGGTGCCGGCGGATGCCACGCTGATCGATCTGGGCGCCGCAACGCTGCTGCCGGGCCTCATCGACACGCACACCCACGTGTTTCTGCAGGGCGAAGTGGCGGATGCCGGTGGATATGACGTGCAGTTGTTGAAATACCCGGCGTCCTACCGAGCCGTGCGCGCATCGATCGCAGCGCGACGCGCACTCGAGCAGGGATTCACGACCATTCGCGATCTCGAAACCGAAGGCGCGGGCTACGGGGATATCGGCGTCAAGCAGGCGATCGACGAAGGCCTGATCCCGGGACCTCGCATGTGGGTGGTCACCCGGTCGATCTCGAGCACCGGCGGCTATCCGCTGGAGGGCTATGCGCCGGAGCTGACGATGCTGCCCAAGGGCTCGCAGCTGATCGACGGTCCGGTGGAAGCGCGCAAGGCAGCGCGCGAACAGCTCGATCATGGCGCGGACTGGATCAAGGTCTATATGACGCATCGGTCCTGGCTCGACGAGAAGGGCGAACCCGTGTCCCAACCCACCCTGACGGTGGAGGAACTCAAGGCGATCGTCGATGAAGCGCACGGCTGGCGTCGCAAGGTGGCCTGTCATGCCTACAACGGCACCGGATTGCAACGCGCACTCGATGGCGGGTGCGACACGATCGAACATGGTCTGCAGATCAGCGATGCGCAGATCGCTCAAATGGTGAAGCAGGGCACCTGGCTCGTGCCGACGCTGGCCGTGTACTACTACGATCTGGATCCGGACAACACACCGTCGGGCAAGCGCGACCGCAAGTGGATCGAGACGCATGGGGCGTCGTTTCGCAAAGCCTTGAAGGCCGGCGTCAAGATCGCGTTCGGCACCGATGTCGGCGGGTTCGTCTGGACCGATCCGATCGCCCAGGAGTTTGCGCGCGAAGTCGAATTCGGGATGACGCCGATGCAGGCGATCCAATCCGCCACCGGCCGGGCAGCCGAGCTGCTGGGAAAATCGGGGCAGATTGGCGTCGTCGCGCCGGGCGCCCTGGCGGATCTGACCGCCGTTGCCGGGGATCCCCTGAAGGACGTGAACGTACTCAAATCCGTCGGATTCGTCATGAAAGACGGGCGGGTGTTCAAGTCGGAGGGCGTTACGCCTCGCGCACCTTAGAACGGGGTCACGGAACTGCGACGCCGCTTCGCGACACAATGCGGCCATGTGGAATCACACCGTTGCCAAGGCGCTGCTGGCTGCCTGTTTCGCCTGGAGCGGGTGGAACTGGATCGGCGAGCGTCCCGTGCATCCGGCCGATGGCGAGATCGCGCCCGCCGAACCCCGGCAGGGAGCGATGGAGTCCGGCGCGCCCGTGCATATCGGGCGGTGGGCGCTCACGCCACGCGCGGCCTACGAGATCACCGCCCGGATCCTGTCGAGCGAGCGCTATCATTTCGATGAGTTGTCCGATCTGATCCCCGAGGATCTGGCACTCGGATGGGGTCCGATGTCGGACAATCGTGTGCTGGCCACCGTCGATGTATCGCAGTCGAACCGCTTCTACTATTGGCATGCGTCGGGGGAGACCCCGATCGATCCTGCGCAGATCACCGCCCACAGCGCCAACACGCATGTCATCCCGGCGGATGCGGATGTCGCGCGACAGCTCGCCAGTTTGCGAGTGGGCCAGGTCGTCACGCTGTCGGGAGATCTGGTCGATGGCACGCGCAGCGATGGCCGTTTCATCCGTTCATCGCTCGTCCGCACCGACACCGGCGCCGGGGCTTGTGAAGTTTTGCTCGTTCATGATGTGATGCTGGTTCAATGAACCGACCCCCGCAGGGATCCCATCGCTAGAACCTTGCAGTTGCTCGCTCTGTCCGGCAGCTTGCGCCGCGTCTCGCGCAACACCGCCTTGCTGCGGGCCACCTGCAACATTGCGCCTACATCGATCCGAATCAGCGTGTTCGAGTCGATGGGCGATCTGCCCTTGTTCAATCCGGACATCGAGGACACCCAGCCGGCGCCCGTTCGCGCGTTGAAATCCCAGGTCGCCGCGGCGGACGGATTGATCGTTGCCTCACCCGAATATGCCCACGGGGTCAGCGGCGTGATGAAAAATGCCCTCGACTGGCTCGTATCGGGCGAGGAGTTCGTCGAAAAGCCCTGTGCGTTGTGGAACACCTCGCCCCGGGCGTCGCACGCGCAGGCGGCGTTGGCCGAGACTCTGGCCACGATGTCGGGCCGCATCGTCACCTCCGCGTGTCTGGCGATCCCCCTGCTCGGGACCCGATTGACGGCGGAGCAGATCGCGGAGGATCCGCAGATGCGGGGCGAGATTCTCGAGGCGTTGCGGAAGTTTGCGGGTGCGGTCTAGGTGGGCCGTCGGCGGCAGCTCCGCCGGGGCGACTGAATCACTTCCTTCATTCCGTACCGCTCGGGTAGTTGAACATGGTGCGCTCCTTGAAGAACCACATTCTATTTATGCTGCTGTTCTTCTCTGTACCCATGGCGTTGTTGAATATCGATCTATCGTACGTTGACCATGAACTCACTTGGGTGTGGGGGTTATGGATCATGGCGATCTGTGCGGGCGTAGGCGTAGTCGTGGCTTTTGTTGGATGGCACACAATTGTTTTGCCGATGCTGCACCGTCGGAGAAAATGAATGGGCTTCCAAGATGCAGACAAAGCGGACTGGCTGCAGCGGGTCAATCGATGATGAGGCACACCTTTTGATGAAGGCTCAGGGGTCACCGCAGATGTTTGCAGCGCATAGGAGACGGGTGGAATCCTTGGCGGTTCCTTGCATCGCAGCGTTCGGTACGCTCCTTTTCGCCTCACCCATCAGTACGAGAATTGGGTTACCGAAATCGAAGAAACGCTCAGCGCCGCAAAGCGGTCAAGGTTGACCGTCAACTCTGAGTCAAGAATGCCCCTCGCCGGACGCGGGCCGATTTGGCAACGATTAGTTTGGCCCAACCGCGGCGTCGGAGCGTGCCGAGAGGCAACCGGCGGCCACGACTCGACGTTGGTGCCCCGATATTTGCCGACAGTCATCAACCTCGACTGGCTCGGCTTTAAAGTCATTAATTAGCGCTTGTAGTCGGTCGCGGTCAATTGACCCTTCGCGCCATCAGGATCGCGGAAATAGACTTGTTCGTTGTGTTCCAGCCAGGGAGTCGATTCCGGAAATTCGCGCTTGAGTTTTTCCAATACGGCGGCAGGCTTATAGTCGTCGACGCCGATGGCAAAGTGGTCGATTCCTTCGCGCACGCCCGGCTGCTTGTAGAGCCCCAAAAAGGCATTGCCCAATTGGAATTCACAGTAGTCCGATCCTTCGTCATTGACCGGGATGCCGAGCAGTCGCTGATAGAAATCTCTCGATCGCGCCAGGTCAGTGACGCCCAATGAAACGTGGTTCAATGTGCGACCTCGGAATGCGGGCTGAGCAGTTGCTGCCGTCGCCCGTCCAGCACCTATCATGATTAAGCCAGCGAGCAGTTCACGACGGCCGATAACGCGGTTGTCGTACAAGTCTACCAGTCGCTCGAAATCGCGCATTGATCATCTCCCTTGGAAAACAACGACGGGGGCTTCCAATGATAAAGTCGGGCGACGACGCAGCGCCACTGCAACTAACGCTTCGTCTGGGTCGTCGCGAAAGGATAGCTGTCTTTCTTCGGCCAGAACCGGCCTCAGATTGCTTGGAATGCTTGCCGCTCAGCGGCCGTTTGCGGAGTGGGTTTATCTGGGGCACCTGACCAATTGCGTTGCGCGACCGCGGGAATGAATGCGAACAGTAACGTGCCTTAACTTTCTGGCTTGGGGCACTCTCCTGTGGCTCGGCAGAAGCCTATTGGCAAATGTGGCGACCCAGAATACCGCCGGCTATCCCAATCATGGCCAGTTGGTCTTTTACGTTTACACACCTGCTGCAATGGTGGTCGTCGCGTTAGGGGCATTTGCGATTGCTAAAGTACGGAAACTCAAAGTCGCTGCGCTGGTCATCGAAATTCTTGGCTTGAGCGCTCTCCTGCCGTTCTTGCTGTATTACACGGGTGGCGTTTGAAATCATCGGGCCGCCGCTTGGCGGAGTTCGGCCAGAACCCGAGAGTAGCGATTCGAAGCCGGTTGCCGCGAAGCGGCCATTCGATGCTGTGTATTATTATGAACGCATGACAATTCCGCGACGGGTTTGGTATTGGAGCATCGCTCTCGGGGGACTACGGTTTGGGATGTTCTTGATTATTTATGCAACCCAAGGCCATGAGGCCCAGTGGCAACTCTCGTACTTTCCACTTTGGATCGTCGATTTCCCCATATCGATTTTGTATGGAGAGTTCCCGCTCCCAATAGCCGAAGCCATCATCGGTTCGGTATGGTGGTTGCTTATGCCTTTCTTGGTATGGTGGTTATTTCGCGGGCGAGCGCGAGCTAGCTTGAAATAATCCGGACTCAAGCGAAGATCTACGAAATGAGGCCCATTCAGCGATCGAAAATTGAAAGTCGTCCTCTGAAGATAGCCCTGTGTGCTTCCGTTGCACTCATCGCTGGCTGCGTATTCACGTGGTTACCCGTCGCCGCACTATGCAGCCTTCCCTCACTGCGGGAGTCGAATGCTTGCGGGCACAATTCCTGGATATGGTTCATCGTCACCCTTCCAGTAGGCTTCGTTTTGGCGACGCTTTGGGCGTTACGAATTTACTGCAAGTGGCATCACCAGTGATTGCCACGTTCCGTACGATTCAGAATAGACCTCCGGTAAGCGGTCATAGCCAAGTGTCGGCTAAGGTTCTTGAATGTCCTTTGGCGGACGCGGGCCAAATTGGCGACGCAAAGTTAGGCCTAAACGCGGCATCGTAACGTTCCGAGAGGCAGCAGGCGGCCAAGGGCCGCATTCAAGTGCGTCGAATTGATTGCCCTAAGGCGGACTCCACGACGGCTGCCGACTACTTGATCGCGTCAGTGGCGTCGGATCCCGCCAACGCCCGGTCCAACGTATCTGAATCTCTTTGATTCATCGGAACAACAGCCGCGAATTGCCTTCCCGGTGGCGGACGCTATCCACTTGCGGGAGCCTAATTGAAAGTTTTCATTCAAATCTGGCTTTTATCGGTCGAGGTGTTTGCCAATGGCTTTATTCGGTTGTCGGACTTTTCGTTCCGAGCAACTGAAAGCGATGTTTCTCGAGCTCGCAGCTGACGTAACGCTTTATCTATCACATGCAAGCGGGCGAAAATGCCCCGTGTTACCGGGTTGTGGATACTTTTTTCTCTCCGCCGAGGAAGCTGCCGCCCTCTTTCGGAAGGCGGGCCGCTTTTTTCTTTGGGACGTTGGATTTATCGGTGAAGCTTGCGTCCATGTGGATTAGCTTTGGCGATTCGAACGATTTGAGATTACCCTAAATCGGCGGATCACAAGGAGATGTAAGGCCGTGAGATCAATCCTCAAAGCGTTGGGAACTACAATTTGGGGTTTGGTCGTCATTGCGATGCTGGCGATATGCGTGATTGTCGGATTCCAGGCAGTCATGAAATTTCGCGCATCGCGAAATGATCTTGCTTATGACGGCGGTCTTGGTCACCGACCCCAGCTCGAAGCACCTGTCAAGCCTGGAGGACCCTTCGGATCAACACCAGGAGGATCCCGCCATCCAACAGTTGAGGCCGCGCATTCCCGCACACCGGCGGCAACACGCGAGCTCATGACGAACGCTGTTGGACTGCATGACCCTAAACTTGCGATTGCCTATGGCCGACAACTCATCCTTGAGGACTCTGCGGAGCCTCGGGATCTATCGACGATTGCGCAGTCATACTCATCTACCGGCGACTGCGCAAGTGCTCGGATATATGCGCAAAAAGCTCAAGACGCGTATCAATTGGCCGGGTTAGCCCCCGATGGGGCCTTGCGCAGCGTTATCTCATGCTGTGGTCCTGGACGGGAGAATTATGAACTCGCGATCACGTCAATCGAACAAGGCCTGCGCAAAGGAGGCGTCGCTCGGCTCGACGAAGCGTATGTATATTTGGGATTGGCGAAGCAAGCGGTCGGTGATATTGAAGGGGCGAGGAATGCGTTTAATAAGTTGAAGGACGTTCCGGGGATCAGCCCAAGGGTCCTTCGGCTGTGGGCGCTATATGCGGAGACCCAATTGGGAAAGCCAGGGAGTTCCGCGTGCGGACTCGTTCGGAGGGCAGACCCCGAGACGGTCTCCGCCGCCACTTCCGAGACGCCGGGAAATGGTCCTGAATGAAGGGCGGCAGTGGGTCACTGCCGATTAAGCCGCGCTGATCCTGCGCGATGCGAGTAAGCTCGTGACCGGAGGAATGCTCGGATGTCATCAAGACGCGTAGACCGCTATTGGCTCGTCGCATCCGCCATTGCGATCGCCGTCGCGTTTGTCGGATTCGCGCCGACTTACTACCTGAAGCCGTGGTTTGGCACGCCGGCGCTGCCCACCCTCGTTCATGTCCACGCCATCGTCTTTACTGCGTGGCTGCTGGTATTCGCTGCTCAGGTATCTCTCGTATCGGCCCGACGTCTCGACTTGCATCGCGCATTAGGGGCATCGGCCGTGTTGTTGATCGTCGTGATGGCGATCGTCGCGACGCTCGCAGCGATCGGCTCGGCGCGTGCCGGACTCACAGCGCCAGGGTTGGATGCGCTGCAGTTCCTCGTCGTGCCGCTCGGCGCCATGACACTATTCGTCGGGCTTTCGGTTGCCGGTCTCGTTTGGCGTCGCGATCCCGCAATGCATAAGCGGCTAATGCTCTTGGCGACCCTCAGCCTCCTAACCCCGGCAATCGCCCGCCTTCCTTTCGTCGGTCATCGGCCCCCTGTAGCGATGGGAGCGACGCTCGTGCTGGTGCTGGCCGCGGCCGCTTGGGATTGGCGCGCATGCGACAATCTGCATCGTGCTTGGGTGTGGGGCATCGGCGCCGTCATCGTTTCAATCCCGTTGCGCCTCGGTATCGCTCATTCGGATGCGTGGCGAGAATTCGCCGGATGGTTGGTGCGGTAGTAGGCCGCCCTCCAATTCCTGCGATCTGTCGTTTCGACTTGAAGAATTACACTCGCGCAAGTCCCGCATCCGAAAAGTACCCGTTGCCGCTAGGTCTGCGATGCAACCAACGCTGTCGCGATCTTGGAACATTACTTCGGCATCGGTCGCGTGTTTAATCACGTGGAACGATTTTATAATCTGTATCGCCGGCATTCGACGATTGGATATGCGAGCTCGGCGGAGTACGAAATCGCCGCTGAATTAGCTTTGGACGGTGTCGGGGAAAATGGGGGACGTCCAGTTTCACTCTGTCGTGGATGGCTAGGGACGCCACGAGCCGGTAGCTTGCCGAAAAGCCGATGCTTGCCACAGGCACGTACAGGTCAAAATCGGATCAGCTCAACGGGTTGGAGTTTGTCCCGTCGCCATTTTTCCTATTCGACTCTGGTTCGTTCGACGCATATATCACGAAATCTCTAGCCCGCATTGCCCAGTCTTCTGGAACCCAAATCGAATCGGCCGGATCATTTCTAAGGACAATCAGTGCTTCGAATAGGCAAGCGGCGGAGAGCAAAAATGAGATCGCAGCAACTGATAATAGCGCGACGGTCGAAGCGCCCGGCAGAGCAAACGAGGCGCCAACGGATGCTCCCGCAGCCACTGCACCAACCGCAGCGATTCGATACGCCCGTTGCCGCTGTGGCTGCACGGTGCGCAATATCAATCGCGGCTTTGGCGGAACAATGCTCGCCATTTGATCTTCTGGGACGCTGTTAACGCGAATACACCACCTCGCTAGACCCTAGGTCAAATGGGCGCCTCAAAGCTGACGTACTTCACTGGCGGCTACGGGTCACGATTGCCAATTGGGTCATATATCCCGGTAATTTTCCATAAGTTTCGAAGGACGGAGCCTGGCGGGCAGGAAAATGACGCTATCGGCCATATCCGAACGAACGCTCATCGATTGCGCGTACCCAATAGCGGTCACCCGCTGAGGCCCGTATAGTCCGACTCATCGGAGACGGTAGGTTCAAGCGATGAGAGCGAAAACGCAAGGGTCGGAGTTGGGATCGTGCTGCGAAATGATGCGTTCCCAAATAGAGTGGAAGTGCGAAAATCACGCGGACCGCGCTGAGTGCCCGGACGCGCTAATAGGACGATTCGGAAGAGATAGGTGGACCCTCGGCCTATTGATCCATGACGGAGGCTCGTCGTTCATTGAAATCAACTTCTGCCCCTGGTGTGGCACACGGCAAACCGGCGCCTGACGGCCAGGAGCGGTCACTCGACCGTCGAAAGTGGAAGTCGGTAAGCTGCTATTTCGGGCCATGCAGCATTCCCCCACCATCCGTAGTTTTTTGCCGACATGAGAAATGACGAAATGTTGCTTCTGGGAGTAATCAGCTTTATTTGCTGCGTTTCGGCGGTATGGCCTCGATTT
Organism: Heliamphora exappendiculata; assembly: GCA_034768845.1. NCBI lineage: Eukaryota > Viridiplantae > Streptophyta > Magnoliopsida > Ericales > Sarraceniaceae > Heliamphora > Heliamphora exappendiculata. The sequence goes on from JAOTRH010093573.1 coordinate 77,617, forward strand.
ACGGTGAGGGTCCTTTCTTACGGACAACCGCCCGCGCCTGCGTGGCTAGTCGATGTGTTTCGACTCATGGGGTGCGCCGGCCTCATGCTAGTCGTGATTTCGGGGTTACTTTCGTTGTTTGGTTGATCCACGCCGCTCCTTACTTAGAGAGGACGCCGGAAACGTCTGCTGTGAGTCAACAATGTCGATTGACGGGCGGGGTCTGATTCAGAGTTGTTAATTTCGCTCTGACTGGCCGCTTTTCCCGGCGGAAAGCATTCAATTTTCGACGCGAGCGGCCAAAAGTGGTCGGTCAAACCGTTGAATCGTCAGTGCTTGCCCGCGTCAGGTATCCTACCCAAACCATATTTGTTCCACCGGAGAGCTTCTTGTCGGAGCCAAAATTAGAATGCGAAGCTCTGATGAACGAGGCGATTCCATTTGCGGAAAAGATGCTGCTGAAACACAGCGACTTCTATCCGTACGCGTATGTGCTGAGACCATCAGGCGAGATAGTGGGCGTGGCTGGTTACAACGGCACCGATAAACCCATTTCACAAGAAATCATCGATATTTTGCGTGAGAGTCTGATTCAAGATGCGGTTGAAGGCAAAGTGAAAGCAACCGCCATTGTTTATGACGTGCGAATCACTTCCGACGGTGGGCAACAATCGGACGCTATCGCCGTTGCGCTTGACCATCGGGACAATTTTTCATGCGTAATGATATTTCCGTACTCGATACGCGCTGGGAAATTGGAAATCGGGAAGCCTTCCAGACAAAATAATCCAACGCCGATTTTCCCTCAAATTGCGATTTCTAGCGAGCGCAACTCGGAACACTGATTTGTCCGCTTCGGGTCAAGTTGGCACATCGCCGGCCACGGATTGCCTCGTGCTCAGGTCGCGATCCGGATCTTGTTGGTCTTCTTTTCTTAGGGGATCAACGGTCGATTCTCTCGCAGACCTTGATTCGCGAGTAGCAGTCACAACTTAGCGCCCCAAAAGAATCAATATGATGCCCACGGGCGCCAGCGCACCGATTGGTATGTACACCCAGGCGATCCCTCGCAGCCCAATACCCCATTTCGTTTCATAGAAGCGCCAAAACTCCCTAAGCCTTGCAGGGTCCCGCCGACGAGTTATCAACGCAATCACCAGGACGGGCAGTACGACCATCAGCCCAAAGCTCAAACAGCCGAGTCCAATCAAAAAAAGTGGCTTGGCCGGGTTCCCGCTCAGCAATTTCATCGCGATCAGCATCGGGGACATGAGCCCAACAAACATGAGAAGCGTAAATAAGGAATTCAGACCGCTGTTGCGGGCAGCAAGGAGATCACCTCCGAGTGCATCAAATTCGGTTTTCCGGCGCGGCGGCGCCAGCCGTTGCCAAAGCAAGACAATCAACGGTGTGAGGATCAACGGCAATGCGTTGGTGAACGAGCCAAGCCATGATTTCATCACGCGCCCCCTTGAGATGAGTTCCCCTTACCCACCCTCATCGGTAACGACGGAATCAGCACGAGGTAATGCACTCTAAAGGATGCCCTTTGCGCCTGTACATCGTACGGGACATACACTGTGCGGGTCGGAGTCGAACCGTTTCGTGCTATCCGCGCACGACCAGTCGGCGTTTCCCTGCCGCGGGGTTGTGCTCGCCTTCGCCGTCACCGATTACCTGCTCATCTCACTCCAATAGATCAATTTTCCAGTCGGCTTCCTGGATTTTCGTATCCAACTCACGCAGTGCCTTGGCCAGATCGTCCGCCTTGCGTTGGACCGCCGCAACGCTCACCGTACTAACGAACTTGACTTCCGAGCGCGTCGCTCGGTTCTGTGTCGTCGATGCCGCCGTCGCCAGTTCTCGATAGGCGGCTTGGCGAATCTTTAAAACGTCGCGCTGCGCGAGCGCGTCTGCTAGCGTCGCCGCGCCTAGCTGCGTGCTGGCGTTCGTTTTGTTGATCCGTCGAATCAGAGAGGTAAGCTCCGTCGCACATTGCTCGAATTCGATTTGTAATTCGTCCGGATCCTCGGCAGGTGCATCGCCCTCCTGGACTCGGGCGTTCTTTATCAGCCGCTGCTTTAATTGTTCCAGCCGGCGTTGCAGGTCGGCGCGCAGTGCGAGTCCCTCAGCTAATTTCATGTTCTCTCCCTTATTGCCTGAGCCTAAGCGTCGTGGCAACTCAGCGCTCCGCGATAGCAAACGGATGCGTTGGTGTTTCGGGCATCCTATCGCAAAGTCGCAAGTAGGGACCGATCGGGTGGAGTTTTCAGCATTATTAAGGAGTGCTCCATATCGACTTACCAATAATCCCGGCAAGGGCGGCTTTTGGGGAGCCGGTTTGGCGGGGGTCGGCCAAATTCGGACATTGGACATGAAAATTGCCGAGCCTGTAAGCTGCCGTTCGCGCGTGGGATGAGAATTACAAATAACAGCCCGAAAAGACTCAAAGTCATTAATGAGACGATAACAATATGCTGCGCTTCGGCTTAATCGTCCGCCCTTGTTTGCTTGTACTAATCGCGGGCTGCATTGCCTCTTGCTCGATGGAGCACCGCGAGCTGGCGCGTATTTACTCTCCGGATCAGAAGTCGGAAGCAATTCTGGTCTGGGGGTTCGGGGGTGGGGCCGCAGGATCTTCCGAACAATACGTGTATTTGATTGATATCGGTCCAAAAGAATCTCGGGGTAAGCCGGTGTGGGTGGGCAGTAATTGTAATGGGACGGCAATTTCTTGGTTGGACGGGCATACACTGCAAATTTCTTACCCTAGCCCCTACTGCACAATTGGGCAGTTTACAAACAAGTGGTACAGCCCTTCACAAATCAAAAATGACCGATACGATCCCATCGAAATAGTTCTCCAGCGACGTGCTGGACAGCGGACGTTCGGTTAGTTCCGGGTGGGGGTCAACGTCAGTCATCACGGCGAAATCTGATAGATTCAAACGTCAAGGAGGGCGAAATGGATCGCTTGATTGCAGCAATAGCAGTGACATTCCTAACCGTCGGGTGCGCACCCGAACGTGTCGGGAAGCAAATCTATCCAGTCGGAGACGTTGATCCCGACCGGACGATACTTCAAGCCGTCAAGCAGGCCCTGTCGTCTCATGAGCAGAGATGTCCAGTGGAACTCCTGACGCCGTATGATTCATGGCGAGCAGCGGATCCATCGAATCACGAGGTGGTTTCAGTTAATGTTTGCGGCCGTCCCCAACACTTTTCCATACAGAGCAAGTCCGTGGACGCTGACAGTTCAATGATCATTGCGAAGAGAGTTGAGTAGAGTTTAGTTACAGAGGGCCGTACTTCTGCCGTCGCAATTCGGGAGGCCCAGTTCCGCTTCCCCGAAGCGGACAAATCAATGCGTCTGCTCTGGGTCAACTTGGAACATGCGCCGGCGTCGGCAAAATGGAACCGTTAGATTCGGGCGAACGGCGGCTCTGAAGCAAAAAATTCGGCTGCAGCCGACCATGGGCGGACAATTGCCCATGGTATCTAGCGGCTGGAAAGCGGACATTGCGAATGCGGTTAAGGCACGGGTTGGTCGGCGGGCACGCTCGGGTATAAAGATTGCCCTTTATCCTTCCCGGGTCCGCTCGAACGCGTAGTTAGAGGTCAGCATTCGCCAGCGGCCACGTTGCCGGCCGGACATACAGCCACCAAAACACTGGCAGTGCCACCATACTGCCCATAAATAGGACGACTGCCCACATGGCCTTCTTTGATTGCGGCACCCGCGTTGTACGAAATAGGTAGACCACAAACGCGGCGAGGATAGCCATAGCAGCAAGCGTAAAAGCCATGTGGATCGCAAAGAAGTCATCAAACGCAGCCGTCGAAGAAGCCAACGTGGACGGCAGCCTTGAGATTCTATGGCTAAAATAGATGAGATACCCCAAGGGCATTATTGCGGGTACTCCGCTAATAATCCGCATTGGTGTCGAGTTGAGCACGACTGACCTCTAACGCCGAAAATCGGCGATGCGCATTTGCGCGCCGCCGAGAGTACATTTGTTGTGGGTGCGCGCTCGCTGCATTTGCTTGTTAGGCGGCTGGCACGCCGTCATGGGATCGAGTCCAAGTCGCCGCGAACCGCAACGACCGCGTCTTGAGCGCTGAAAAGAAGGTCATCGTCGGGATAGAAATACACCCCGTCCGCGATCTGCGCCAAGGCTGCGGCCGCACATATCGCGGACCCGCACTCATCTAGGCTGCCGCCCCAACGAAATGTAGCGCACACGTTGCGATTACCAACATGCTGTTTGATATGTGCGTATGACGACAAAGTATCGGCCGCCGGGGTCAGGTGGAACGCGAAACCAGCGGCGCGTCCACGAAACTTACCGGGAACAAACCCGGAATCAGCACGCACGTTCATGGAGGCATCGATAACGCTCGGAAATTCGAGGCGCTCGATCTCTCGCTGCCATCCGTCGCGATCAGGAACAAGCTCATCGAGGACAAACACGTGAAGTTCGATGGACATTAGTCGCCGCCTAACGTCCTAGTTGAGCGGCGCGCGGCCGCGTTGTGCCTATCGAAGCTACTTTATCGCAACTCATCTACCCACTCCTTGGCATAACGAAGCTACGCCGCGTGTCCGCTCCAACGTAAGTTAGATTCAATTGTTGCCGGTCGTCACGTAGCCAATCTTAAGATGATATCCAGCGCCTTCCAAGGACGCCGTCAACAAAGTGAGGGCGCCCGATTAAAAGCCCGCACTATCACGCCCGGCGCGTTCTTCATGACGATCTGTGATGGCAAGTTCATTGACGAAGACCTGAGCGAAGAGGGAAATGCATTCGCCAAGAGCTACTTCAAGTTCGAAACAGACGCGTTACTTGGTGATTATACCAGCGCGTTTCCGGACGAACTTCCGAGCCTTTATCACGTGCCGGATAGCTGGGACACGTTTGAGATACTGAAACCCATTTTTGACCGACGTTTTGCACAGTGGAAGGCCGTAGCCTAACGATGTGATTGGAGCGAGAGGGATGAACAGGCGCGCCGGCATCGGACTTTCCCCAAAAGCCACAACGAATTCTCTTTCCCCTTTCGAGGACATCGGCAAAATTCGAGGTGTAAAAACCGGATTAAATGACGGCTTAAGGGACGCCCGTTTGGCGTAGTTCGGCCAGAAGCGGAACTAGAGCACCATGAAATGCCTGCCAGGCAGCCGCCACTTGCCACCTGCGGTAAGCTTGAGCCAATGCCTGAGAACCCGAGTCGAAGTGCTTCCGCGTTAAAGCCCTTATTTGCATGCTGGGTTGTTGCGGCTTTGGCGACGATGGGTTCGTGGTACTACGTGATCTCATTTTTCCACGACGTTGACCATTCCGTAGAATATCTCGAAGGTGCGTGGATGGCGCTTTCTTGGGCGATCCCGGCATGCGCAATAGTCAGCGTTGTAAGTTTGCGTAATCGAGGTAAGTTCACTCGGACGCGCCAGATCTTTTTGCATGGCCCATCCATTTTAAGTGCAATAGTTATCATGGTGGTGATCACAGCGCATCGAATTCACGCGTCATAGCGTGCATGTGGAGCGTGTTGATGAGGGCCCGTAGTCTTGCCACGAGAGCGGGTCTGATGCCCCGAAGCGGGCGGTGACGAAAGGCCGCAATGGGTCAGGTGCGTCGATTTACCAGCCACGGTACCCTGACTCTGCTGCTTTTGTTGGAGATGTGAACCGATGCGTCAGGGATTGGCAGTAGCGGTCGCAGGCCTTCTGCTTTCCGCTTGTTCAAGATCGCCGCCGCCAATCGCGGCCGGCATTCCCGTATCCATTGGGCCGACGTCGTATTTCGGCGACCGAGTGAAGCAGCGATTCCCGGGTGGGTTTTCCGAGGCGAAGCTCATGGCCGAACTACGCAATCAGCGTTTCGCAATTTCGGAGACGCACGACACGAACGGCCGGCTGATCAAATCCGCGCTCTACGAAGATCAGCATTTTCCGTGCAACGAGAGCTGGACGGTTCAATGGACTTCGGAGAGTGGAAAAATTAAGGAAATCTCGGGGATCTACAGCGGAGAACGGTGCCTTTAGGGAGCCGCAAAGCAGTCGTTGGCGAAAGGCAGATTGGTGTCAACTGCGGTCTCGCCAGCCGTATCTCGCTGGGATCCCGCTATTGAGGCAGGAATCGGCAAGAACCGGCCCGTAGCCCAGCGACCCGGCCTGCCAGATAGCCGACATTCCAACTGGAGTTGGCGGCGGGATGAATTCGACGCGCTCAAGTCATACGTCATTGACGCATACTAGGTCAATGACTTAGTATTGCCCATGATTTTCGTCGAGACTCCGATTTTCACCGAGGATGTGCGCCGACTGCTCAGCGATGAGGAATATTCCTCGTTGCAATGGCATCTCGTGGCGCACCCCGACGCCGGAGACTTGATCGTCGGCACGGGTGGGTTACGTAAAATTCGCTGGAAGTCGGCCGGCAGGGGGAAGCGAGGCGGTACCCGGGTGATCTACTTCCATGTGTCGGCTCATTCCGAAATACGGATGCTTTTGATTTATCGGAAAGGAATCAAGGACAATCTAACGCCGGCTGAAAAGAAGATCTTGCGTGGCATCAATGCGGAGTGGTGATGATGGATAAGAAGCTTTTCAATCGGTTGGTGGATAGCATGGAGCAAATGGACGAAATCGTCCGTGGCGTGCGGGAGCCGTCGCGCGAATATTTCATCGACGCCTCCAAAGTCAAAGAAATCCGTGCGATGACCGGCCTTAGCCAACCTAGATTTGCTCGTCTTCTGCACGTCGACGTCGGTACCCTGCGCAACTGGGAACAGGGACGTCGCGAGCCGACGGGGCCTGCAAAGGCGCTGTTACGAGCGATCAAATCAGACCCTAAAGCGGTGCTGAAAGCATTGGCTTCCTAGGCGCTCGACTCGCCGCCCGTTAGCAGACGCTGGCGCGCGGCTGCTTCGGGTCATGAATGTCCCTCTGCGGGCGCCTCGCAAATTGGCATTGTTAAATTCGGTCGAATGGCGGCTATCTGGATGCCCGTAACTGTGACCTGCTGGCCGATTTTCGGTCCAGTTGATACTTTGGGACAATGGCCCTTCGGGAACCGAGGGAGCCATGAAGAAGACACGTTTTTCGGAAGAGCAGATGGTCAAGATCCTGCGCGAGGCGGACA